>REGL01000806.1:65903-102516 GCA_004194395.1 Aurelia aurita complex sp. Pacific | reverse complement strand
CTAGAATTGATTAATTAAACGCAGCAGAAATACGATGTTTAGATCAAGTCGTTTTTCTGCCGTTTGATACGACATGTCTGGTGAACTCCTGCCGTTTTATCAATGAAAAATGGCAGGTGATTTAAACATCGTTTTCGTGTCGAATCTAATTGACACTTGTAGGTTTTTAGCAGCATCTAGTTAATTGGAAACGGCAAAAAATCGATGTTTAAACTGGGCCTGAGAGAAAACTGGCGATGATGGAGTGTACAACAACAGGATTCCATTGTTTTCAGGAGCCATCAGCTGCGCTACAGTACTCTTTTGAAAGAAAGTCTAAAACAAAGAAATGCAAAGTATTTTTACCTTCTGAAGGTGGCTTGTTTTCGCTGCCAACTTGCTTTTCTGCAGTTGGACATTCTCCATTACCCATCAAGTTGAGACTTGTCTTGTCTGAAATATTCAGATCCTGCAATAGCTGCGATTTAGTTCTAACAAGAAAGGAAATTAATATGATAAAATTCTTTCTGTGTAAATCGCAGAGTTATGGCAACATCTTTCGAGCAAAAGGTTTCGCTGGAGCCTTTTGCACAAACTCAATGAAATGAGTCAGCAAGAAAGGACTCTTTTTCGAGTAATTTCATAGCAGCGACCTCCCTCTATTTCTCTTTACCTGTCTACTTTTATCTGTATTTTTTCGTTTTTGTTTTTGATGTTTTAGTGTGTAAATTTCAAGACAACTGAAACTACAGTTCCTCCACACCAGCCATACAAGCAGGGCTACATTTTTTGGGACACCATGTTTTCGAAAAAATTAGAAATGTTTATGATACGTACTGCGCAGCTCTGTTCTTGAGAATTCCCATATTATTATACGTTTGCTGCAACGGACATCGAAATTCGAATGCACCACTATTGTCCTCGTTTAAGGACATTGTCATTCTTCTGTATTCTTCATCATCATCACTGACATGACTGAAGTTACTTATCATGTCATCATCGCTGCAAAAAATTGATTTTATCTATCAAATCTAAAGACTAAGAACTACAGGGTGTCCCAAAAAATTGTGCCCCGTTTGTCTGAAGATTGCGACAAAATGGCAAAAGATTCTCGCCCAAACTTTTGCTTGATGGTGCTCTTCAGATTCTCAATTAAAGTTTGCTACCATCCCCATGTAAATCCGTTGAAACATGATGGAGTTATTACCTTCAGGAGATCAAATTTGCCGGATCATTGAAATTTGCAGCGATAAATAGCTTTATGGATTGAAAATGAAACAGCAGCCTCCAATTTCATAGTTCTCGTTAAAATTCAATAATCCTCGGAGAGTTCCACTATTTCTGACCTCACAGAAACTATTTCTTACCTCATGTTAAGATACTTATTACTGCAAAATAGTAAGACAAAATGGCCGACCGCTGCTTTCAGTCATCAGGCGAATTTGGTCTTCTGAAGGTTATAGCTCCATCATTTCTCAACGGATTTTTATGGGGATGGTTGCAAACATTAATTGAATATCTGAAGAGCAACATCATGCAAAAGTTTGGCGAGAATATTTTGCCCTTTTGTTGCAATCTTTAGGCAAATGGGGCACAAAAATTTTGGGACACCCTGTACAACAAATACATTCAACAATTCAACTAAATAGCGGAAAAAGAACAAGGTCATCAAGTTTCCCCTATGAATGGCACTTACAATATTACTCAGTTTTACATACAACAAACACAAATATGAAAACGATTACGAAAGATAAAATACAAGGTATTAGAGAGAAAATATAACAAACACAGAAATGCTGCTTTTCAACCATTGGTAATTAATCTACATTCGTGTCGTATTTTCGATAACATAAATCGTTTGCTCTAATAAACATTTGGTTCACATTCACAGCATAGGTTTCAAATCTTTAACTCGGCGTAAAAAGGTGGGTGTAAAATTCAATGACCTTTTTCTTCTGATTGAATGGCTTGAAAGAAACTTTAGATACTTATTTATAATTCTACCGTTGGACTTTTCAAAAGTTTTGAATATTTTTCGAAATTACAGCGTATCTTACATTTCAACTCATTTGAGGATGTGAAGTCATCAAATTTCTAAATCATAAACCAGATGAGTGACAGACTTTTGCTTGATACCATATTGTAGGCATTCATAAACTATGGTTTTCTTCGAAATTACTTCATGTTGCGTCAAACAGCTTAGAAATTACGATGGTTTTAAGTTTTTTTGAAAATTTTTCTTGAATTCTTGAAAAAGAAGAAAAACACTCTAATTCCGAAAATATTGAAGATTTCAGAAAGTCCAACGGTAGAATTATAGAGAGATGGCTAAAGTTTCCCCGAAGGCATTCAGTTCAAAGAAATAGGTCACTCAATTTTACACGAGCCTTTTTAAAGATTTGAAACCTATGCTCACATTCACATATAAATTAGGCATTCCCCAAGAGGAGGAGTATTAAGTGATTTGGATTCCATGTCCGAAATGTGTAAATCAGGAATGTTTTCGAGATGACCAAAAAGCTCTTGCCGTAATACACCATACAAAGGGCAGTGCAGGAGAAAATGTTCATTATCCTCATTCGCCTTGCCGCTGTCGCAAGTAGGGCTTAAACCAGCTAAACAGTCAGACTTGTGCCGAAATTTGTACTCTTTTAATCGCTAAATTCAACAAGAAACTTTATCAATCGTCGAATGCAAATAATATTACGGACATGACATATCGGAGGCTGGAATAAGAAAGGATCGTCGTAAAAAACTTCAGTGAGCAGAGAAAAGGTACATATGTATTTGCTCAATGCAACTTAAATGAAAAAGAAAGGACAACTTATTCCAACAGCCCATAGCTAGGTAGCGAGATAAAGTTTGGTACGGCAGACGGCATTTCTGATCTTGAATTTTGACCAGTAGTTATGAAATTTTCTTCAGATTTCTTTCAGAGAAAAAAAAATGCGAGCGCGATGATTTCTGCGACGTCTTTGGTCTCTTGGTTTCTTGGTTACACCACAATGTAATTTGGCAAAAGCTGATCGTTTTTTTCTATTTTGATCAAAAGACAAAATCAATAAATAACAAACCTGGAAACACCTTGCTTGATAAAATCGCAAGTTATTTGTATTCCAGCCATAACTGATTCGACCTTGTTTGACAACGGTTTAAATTCCATCTCCAGAGGTTCACTGTGAAAGAAATAAGAACACTTAGTTTACAAACTATCTACTGGGTGTCCCAAAAAAAGTACTCCTGTTTGAAAAATAACCAAAATTTGATAGATCAAGAACCAAATTATTTTCCCAGATATAGCTGATTTTGTAATTTGTTTAAAATGAGCAAATTTAGCTATTTCTAGGGCAACGTGGTTTTGAATCATACTACAAGAAAGCACTGATGATTGCCAGATCAATTTCTTTGTGCATGTAAGCCTACTTCTGAAATAAAAAACTGCAGTGTCAATTTTGAGAATTTACCTGCCATGTTCCAATGAAGCGTATTCTGCTAAGTTCAAAGGAAATATTGCCAACTTTCGTCGTGTCAAGCCAAGATTCTATAAACAAGAAAAAAATTCCATCAGGCCTAGTTCCATCTACAACTATATAAAAAAGATAGAAAAGGACGGACATATAAAGGGCGCACTGTGATACTTCACTTTCATTTCATATCTTTAACTGTGGTATGCCTGCTCACACTGATGTGATACCGAGTGAGTCAAAGAAAAGAATCGCCCTTTGAAAGGCCACTGCTCCCTGAATATCAAAGCAATAATATTGAAAACTGTCTTGTTTCATTGCCAATATGTTCAACTAGGTTTAGTAGTTTACCCGGCTTTAATCGGCCATTCCTTTCCGTGAATATGGGAGATTTTCTGCAGAAACAAGCCTTTATGCGTGTACATTATTCCTTCGATCTAAAGAAAATCCGTTACCTAAGGAAATCAAAGATGGCTGTCAAAGATGTCAATTGAATGAATGCAATCACTTGAATAAGTCCAACAAATAATTTCGTGCCAATCATATAGAGCGGCGTCGCCCTAATTGAGCACCCTTTGAAGAAAATGCTATTTATTTTCCCAAGCAAGTCGTTTCAAAAAGTAACTTACAGCGAAAAGGTTAGTTCACCTGTGTGACAGATTCCTCTTTAAGGCCAGCATCATCCGAGCTTTTCTTTTTTCTTAACCAGCGACTTAAACATGCAGGAGTCTAAACGGCCTAATTCTCCAAAATTCGCCCTTTTTGAGCACCCCCATTTCTACCATATTTCTCCAACAAATATCCATAGAAAATAACGCCATTTTTTCTTTGAAATCTTTTCTCACAATGTCAAAGAAAATGAGCAGGAGTCTACTCAATGGCGTAAGCAAACTATTTTCGCAGGGGTTTTTTGGTTGTAGCTAGGCCCAAGCACTTTCTGGTTTGAGCTTACTCAAAGCGGTCAAAACAATGCAACTTTTCAGGGTGCTCATTTGGGGCCACGCCGCTCTAGCCCGTGAAGAGGACCAGTGGAAGCTGAGAATGAAGAAATAAACATATGAATATTCCTCACATCTTCCAATGCAAATGAGTATTCCTTCCTCCTAAATTTTGATGCTTCTGTGTTCTGAAAGTAAAGTGAAAGCAACATGTTATGAAGTTGAAGTTTAAATCTTGCTTACTGGGGGTGGGGCCAGGCCAAGGACGAAATAATAGGACTCTTTGCTATTCTACAAAAGAGTCTAGATCAAGCAATATTTCATACACTTTGCAGAAATCTGCTGAGCTTTCGATGTCCTTGGTCAACTCTAAAATATTCCTGGTCTAGACAATTGACATTATAATACAAAATCCTGATGCTCATTGCTTTTGTTTGGATCTCCATTGTTGATGTAATTGCCAACAGAATAATCATGGAAGCTACAACATCATTCATTAAAGCAACAAAACAGTTTGATTGAATGCAGCTACCCCCTTACTTAGTTTTTGTTCTGTTCTGTTCGTTCTCTTTCTTCGTTGTTTATTTCGTCTTTTGTTTGTTCCTTGTCCTTCGTTTGCTAGTGTGCCAATGTAGTTGAATATATTGTAAGTGCCATTTATAGAGGGAATTCGATGACCTTGTGTCTTTTCCTCTAAGAATGGCACCATTTGAAGTCTTTGTTGCCTAGCACTAGCTTTAGGGTTTTATATTGCATAATAAAGTGTTTGAAGGTGCCTAATAAATAAAGAAATGAAGCTCTGATACCACCCAAGCGAACATTTCAAACAACAAAATGTATAAAACATTGCTTGAACCAGATTTTGTAGAACAGCTATATATGATCCAATGTGGATGGGGTGCCTACAGAGAAGAAGCAAAAATGAAGACCTGTTCAGAAAACCATTTCGTTTTTGTTGGGAAAAATTCATTAGTTCGTGTACCAGGTTACAGGCACAGATTTCACTAAGAATGAGGTGAAATAACGAAATAGACACACAGTTTAGCGAGGGGTGTACCACTCTTCCGAAAAAGCGTACGAGATTTTTAAAAACAATAAAACTTTCAGGGATGTTTTACGGATTTTTCTTGAAAACAAAAATATTTTTGCCAAAAGTTTATGAGAGTTTTAGAGAGTAATACGCCCCTCGCAGTTTAGTACCTTGTAAAGTGTGACCAGTAAAGTTGCAGTTTCTTGTTGCTGCCATGATGCAGATGCCACTTCAATTGGAACTTCATCATCTCCTACCTTGATATATTTTATCATATCTTTGTCCTGTTGATAAATATGAAATGGAAGTCATTTTATTAAACCTGTCTTTTTTTATATTCAAATATTACATTTTACAATATATTTTACATTCTACTATACCTAATTCTAATTACTATACGACACTACTGGGACGATGCCATGGGAAGCGAAAGACAATGGCTACCCCATGGCCAATATATAAAAACACGAAACGTTAAACTGTATACAGTCACACTACGAACATTTATACATTAAAGGATACTATACTAGATTCTGTTTCACACCAGATGTCAGGTCGGGGTTGCGAGGAATTTATTGATGCTACGAGCGCAACTCATTTGTTGTTAATTAAGGTAAGTAAAATGCCTGAGCTCTGATGTGAAACATAATTTACAAAGTAAAGAAACATTGACGATAAGGGACTTGGTGATTGCTTAGCAAATAGCTGAAGTCTCAATAGATCTTAATCAAACCGACCAGTTTCGTGGATAAAGCGTAAAGTTAATTCGAGTACATTTCTGTTCAACTCATTAGAAAGGTCTTGATCACCATTCAATAAAAGATGCATCAAAGAATGATCTGAAAGATTGGTGATTTGTACAAATGTTCCTAATAATTCAAATTTTGTGATGAATTTTGGCGCAAAACTGCCTATTAATAACTATTTTTTGCGAATTTCAGCGAAACCCCACCCATGTTTATTGAAACTCTGCCAAAAAAGGACCCTTGTTTAGAGAATTTTGGGCCAAAAACCCACCTATATGGGCGGCACATACCCGTACCCTGAACATGTTATGTACCCTCCCCCCCCCGGGTGTCAGCCGTTGTAATCAGACGGGATGGTAATCAGACAAGTGAAAAGATCTAAAAAACCAACAGAAATTATGTTACAAATAAATCCAGCAAAGAAGGTATTTGTTAGTGCTAAAGCTAACATTACAGATATTCAACATTTCTATGGAAAACCTGAATGAAAAGAAAAGCTAAACAGTTGCCGCTGTTGTTCTAACTTGGCCATGAAGAAGTTGTTGCTGTGAACATTACACCTAAATTTGAGACTCTGAATCCATTGCCAAACGAAGCAAAAATAAAATAAAATCAAAGAAATTGGATGTCTATCATGTGAATAACACATAGTACTGTGCCAAAGACTTAAAACTGTTTCACTGAAGGAAGGACAGGGGGCGCTGTTTTGAGTGATCTTAAAAGTTCAAGGCGATGGTTTTTGGACACCAAATAGATTAGTTTATGGGAGGGTGAATGCAAATCAGGATTGAAATGTGATTTGGGTTTTCATATCCCTTTCTTTAATATCCATACATAGATCAATCAAAGGTAACGTAGTATTGAGAACAAAACATTTCCCCCAACCATCCTCTTGTTTATGAATTACAGTACTTTACATGTACCAAGAGCTCTCCAGAGTGTCCACCGATAGTCAAACCATTATTTTCACATTCAAAAATAGGAGGGCAAGACAACAAAAATGAAGCCGAATAATTTAAATGGAATCCTTACCAAAACATCAAAAAATAAAATTCATGGCAAATTCTGCATTGTGAACTCATACTGTCCGAAAACCACTGCCAAGGTCAGCCTCAAAAAAGTCATTACCATGGCCAAGCAGGCAAAGTAAAAAACAAAACAAAAATGGGAAAATATGGCAAAATACCCGCCCATGCACCTGGTAATTTAGGACTTTACCCGTGATTAATTTTTTTCATGAAAAGACTTAGTTTTCCTTAAGCGTCCAATTACCACAGCTGGCACCCTACAATACAGTTCATTTGTAACTTGTGGAAAGAAACTATTTGGTGGAAAGAAAACCCACACTTGTTAGCAGAGTCTTGAGCGATGGGGACACTGAGTGGGGAGCAGTGACGAGGACGGTTGCTGTTGTTCTCGACCGGTGCTCTGATTGTTCACAATCATCATCTATTTTTGGCCTGACATCCAATGTGAAACTGGCTCAAGTATCTATTCGTAAAAAGGTTTTATTTTTGGCATTTTGTAATTATATAATTAGCTGTATTTTAAGTTTTTGTTTAATCCCAGGGGTAGACATGATGTTATGCTCCTCCTGGTACCGTCTTTGCAGTGTGGTATAGAAGATCGTAGGTGGTGTCTTAAGCAATTCGTTGTTGTAACCTTTTATATTATAGAAAAAAATTGTAATCCTAAAATGTTGTAAAGATTTGCACAATTTTTCCCTGAAATCAAAGCATGTCAATCTTACTGTTATATAGTGGTCAACAATAAATCATGCACTTCCACAACAACCATGTGAGCTGGGGATCTAAGACAACTGGGAAGGGGGTCAAGGCTTTATCCTTTGGTTTTCTAAATTTGAAATGAAATATTATGAATTCTGAAATGAATTCTAAGTTACAAATGAACTGTACTTGTCAGTGTCTTGGCTTGAATCAAGCCTTAACCAGATTATGTGGCTGCAAAGTCAGCCAAATTGCAACTGTGGACAAGGTCAGGTTCCTTCAGTGTTGTTAGGATCAACAAGGCCGACTATGAACTGGACTCTTTCAAGGGACTGGACTCAGGGGCAATTGATTGTTTCCTCATTGAAAGAGATGATTGGCCTATTGTTTGAAAAGGTAAAACAACAGATCTAAAAAAGGGACTTGGGGGGACTTTCCCATCCAGCTAAGTATGTTAAACGAGGTCTTTGAATGAAACTAATCAACGAAACAAGAAATATGGTCAAAAATCATACAAAAACAGCGAATTAGATGGTTTGGACATGCACTACGCCTCCCTGAAAATACACCATGTAAACAAGCAATAAATGAATTCAAAAGAGCAGTAACAACAAAGACAAGAGGTCATCCCATCACAACATGGTACGGCCAAGTTTCAAGCAAACTCAAAGATAAAGATGTTGATATAAACAAGCTGGAAGAAATTGCAAGTGACAGAAGTAAATGGAGAGCAATCGTTACAAAATTTAACTAACTGTAATGTAGTGATACGTAAAACAGGTAGAAAAAAAAATAAAACTATGAGGCCTCCAAAAAGCCAGGTACATACCACAGGGGGCCCATAGAAAATTAAGGAGTTGACGTACCACTACAAAGTCTCTCTGTCTTTGTCCTCTGCTCCATACTAACTGCAAATTCTTTGGTCTCCTGCAAAAAACGTTGAGTAATTTTGAAGTTGTGGTTTCATTTGGAAAATTCTGCTTCACCAGACTGCTAACTCGGTTTCTTATGCAAAGAAATTCTACATGCATTTAAAATCTCCAAGCAGCTTGATGCTATTTTCAAGGAATTCATGGACACATTTCTCAACAAAACTTTAAATTTACCAGTTACTACATGGTTTTGGAAGCTTGTGAATGACGTAGAACAATGATAAACGTGAATGGCCCATCATCACATCAATGAAACTGGTCTGTAAGACAAGATCTCACCAAGAACTGTGATGCTCTAAAGATTGGATGATCATCTTTTTCAATGCCTCATAGTATTGTTTAATGGATTACACACAGTATTCCATAGTTTACCTTATGATATTGAGTGAGTCAAAAAGTGTTTATTCAATACAAGAAGCTTACAAAATGAACTACTCGAGACTGCATGAAAAAACTTTTGCAAGATTTTGCAACAAAGGCATATTTCCTGAATGCAAAATGGGTGACCAGAGATCACTTGGGTACCTTTTAAAATGTTGATAAAACAACAGTAACATTTTAATTATCTATTTTCTCAACAATACATGATATATTCGCATCTGTCTGGAGCTGTCTGGAAGAAGTTTAAGAAGGAAAGAATAATATGGCCTACTAGGCTTACATTATGATTAAAGACAATGAACTAATAATCTTGACAATCTTTTGATCTTACCACTCCTTCTTGAGACGAACTTCCAGGTATTCTAAAGTGACACTGAACTTGAATTTGAGAGCTGGCCTTCCGACAATCTTCTTCGCCATTGAGGTCATTCCTCTCTGCTAAAATCCTTTGTAATCCTCTTCAAATAATCCAGCAGCGGTGTAGAAATATATAACACAGACACACAATGTACACAAACAATCTTCTGCAAACAATTCGAAGTTAATCTGCAGGATTAGGTATGGTAGGCCCTCTTTAATTCAGGAATAAATTTAGGCCCGTTGTCTTTAGACCAAAAACATATCAGTGTATCGAAGCATCCAGTTGAGTTAGAGTCGATGATGAAGCCTCATGATCGGCAATCTTTCTTCGAGAACAGTTTCAGTTTCCAAATATTGAGGACAAACATTCAGTTCTGGTGAAATTCATAATTCTTGACAGTGAGTCACTTTCTCACAGTTCTGCCGCTCCACTTCTGTTGTCTGTTGTCTGTCTGTCAAATGAACCGAAAGTGCACTAACCTCGATTTGATATTTGATCATAACAATTTTACTTCCGTGTCAATTGTTCTTTTTTTTTAAATTTTTCTTGAATCCTTGAAAAAGAAGCAAAACACTCCGAAAATATCGAGGATTTCTGAAAAGTCCAACGGTAGAATTATAGCAATACAGCTGAAGTTCTTTTGAAGCCATTCAGTTCAAAGAAATTGGTCATGGAATTTTACACCAACATTTCTAAAGATTGGGAGCCTATGCTGTACAGGTACGGTTATGATCCGTGACAAAAGTGCATAGTATGATCAGAAAAGTAAAAGAATCGAATTGCCTCCCAATTGGCTTCTGCACAAATTAATAAAATGGCCGAGGCAGGAGTTTAGATACATCCTTCTTCTTTCGATATGTGCTAATATTTGCTTTTAAAAAACCTTGTCTGGAATGCACAGCGAGCGAGCTAGCGACCTGGGTTTCAGGGGAATTTTTGGGGCTTGTTTTGTTTTTGTTTATGCCTTGACCAACCGAGCATGGAATTCCCTTTGTCTGCAATCACAAATCGTTTTATATCTAGGTGTCAATAAAAAATAGCGGATCTTAGTGTAACATTATCTGTCCTTGTTACTTTCGTTCCTGCTTCTATCTACACAAATATTTTGTTCCGGAGCAGTGTAAACGTTACCCTGGGTACCAGACTCTCTCTAACATAAAATGGAGAGTCGGGTACCCAGTTTAAGTCAGGTCTCCATTGTATGTCAGAGAGAGTCTGGTACCCATACCCAGGGTGTAAACGCTCTTGAACAGTAACAATCTTGTATCGGATTAAAACTGCATCAGTACAGTGTAAATGTTTAGTTTTAAACTTAATGACATGAAATGCGGTCTAAGACCCCGTTTACGCTGTACATAGTTACTGGAAATGCACTGTACCGCCATAACTGTGGATCCATAACGAAAGTGCAACTGATCAGCCTTGTATCAGCCTTAGCTGAAGGGTAACCCTCCCTAAATGAATTAAAACGAAATGAAATGAAAAATGTATTTTCGCTATTCCTGATAATAAGTAACTTTTGTTTCTTCTGTCTTTCAGAAAATCGTGCACTGGGTCAATGTAACGGATCAAAGGTGTATCTGTACAATGTAAAAGTGGTCTTACTGACAACCGTTTTACTGCTACTACTGTGTACCACAAAAAATGTTTCATCTACAAACTCTTTTGAAAACAGGTGCAAAATGGAACAGAGGTTTGCTTAAACCTCCCATTACTCCCCAGAGACATGATTCGGAATTTATTGGAGCTTTTCGGTAATTTTTTGTAGCTTTATTTTAATTTGTATATGGCAGAAATGATGTATGTAAAGAAAATAATGTCCTTCCCGTTCGTTGGCTAGCACGACGGAGCTCTTGCTTTTTGACGAGGCACTTGAAGAAATTCGTATCTACTTGCTGAATAATGTTAAGTTGTGAAGACGAAGAGCCATAGCCATTACACCTGCAGAAATATAATACCTGAATTGTATTTAGCGATCCGAAAGGCTGGCAATTTTTTCTGATTTCGCTATTGATTGAAAGCTTATGAAGAAAGGTTTATTGGGATCTTCTGATAAAGCACACTCACGCACTCAAAACCCTTATAAATTTTTCAAATACAGCAATTAACTTTCTAGCTGGCTCATTACGTTCAAGCAGAGCCAAGAAGCTGTTTCTTAATGTAAGACTACAGTAAAAACCCGCACATAAGAACCTAAGATTTTGAACTCAGCCTGTTTAGGTTCTTATGCAATGAGGCCATCCAGGAATCAGGGTGTAGGTTCTTAACAAAGGGAAATGTGTGAATCTAAATCTTAGCCAAACTTACTTAAACTCTTGGTCCTATCCATTTCTACCCAAGCTTACCCAGTTTACCCCTGCAGGCCCTGCCTATTACAGTTCTGTAAGTAATGTTTTGGAGTTCACGAAAGAGGTTGATTGGCAAACAGATTGCATTTATTTCCCAATGAATGAATGAATGAATGAATGAATGAAACCCTTTATTAAGAACCTAGTTATGATATCAGGCTGAAATAGTTCTTATCCATTGGGTACAAAATATATGATTTCAGGCTGTAGGTTCTTAATAAATGAAGGTTCTTATGTGCGGGTTTGTACTGTAATCGAAAGACTCTATACTTAGCTGCAGTTTAAATTGTCAAGGTCATCTGTATCTTCAAGTTTTAAACGTGATAGCAGGCAGAATTTAACTGTACATTGCAAAATTAATCGACCGAATAGAGAGAGCACAAAGTATTCCAATCTTTAAATTTGTACCGGGTGAGTAAAAAAAAGTTTACACGTTTGGCGGGCTGTGCAATAAAAAGTATGTGGCTGATATTCAAAATTAAGATGTTAATCTATCAAACAAAGGTTAACTTAGATGAGAAAATTGCGTTTGGTAAAATCACTCAACTTTAAGACCCAAAAATGAGAAAAATGCCTGTATGAGGTTTGTATGGGAATCGAGAATTCCACATTCCATTCTGGCCCATGATTTATTTGGCATTGAAATTTAGATCATATTCATTAATTAGAATTTTGATTTCAAGAGCACGTAAATCATGGACCAGAATAGAAGGTGGAATTCTCGATTCCCATTTAAATTGAAATTTTAGTTTTGAATGTTGGCCACATACTTTTTATTTCACAGCTCGTCAAACGTGTGAACTCTTTTTTGACTCACCCCATACAAGTTTGCTGTCATTTGCTAGTAGCGTTGCGGTGTTTCTACCTGCGAATCTGTTCATTTTCTCGTCATCGTTAATATCTTTGGATCCAAAGATTGACGTTGCTATGGTGCACTTTCCCTTCGCGATTTATTTCATTCCTATCTGGCCTGAATTTAAGGATGTGGGTGCGACAGTTCGGCAAAAGAAGACGAATTTATGAAATTGCAAATCTATTCAAATTTGAATGAAAATCTAAATATTGGTCTCACCAAATTCTAAAAAGTGTATATTTGTCTTTAAGGTTTACAACGTCCAACAAATCGAGGATAGAAGCAAACATCTCTGATATGTTGTCTGTTGAGCATCCACGTCAAATACCTCTCCAAACCGAGACCATATCCTCCATGGGGGCATGTGCCATACTTCCTCTGAAAAGTGAACGCAAAGCATTTAGTTAGGTTATTTCTATTTTGACGTGAAGCTCATATGAAAAGCATCCGGATATACCGTCGAGTTAGCTCTTCCAAGATTGGTTTACGGCAGGGTGAAAATAGACTTCTTATGCTGAGTCCTAGTAATCGCTACAACCCACCCACCCTACTGATTTTCTTAAGAAATGGTAACCTCAAATAAAAAGTTTCTATAGATTTTAATAGAAAAGCTAAACAGGCTGTTAAAAATAAATTGCTTCTATTTTGCAAGTTCTTACTGTATATATTAACACGTTCCTCTTAAGTAACAACTGTAAACAGGAACATAACTCTTACAAATATTGGTAAAAAGTTAAAATCAAATTCTTACCTGATCAGTATACCAATAATAGGGAGCAGCATCGATTCCTTCTCTCTTGTAGGCTTCCATTAATTCTTCCTGGAATTATGCAATGATTAAGATACGAGTATCACTTGTCAGTTTACACAATCAGGTGAGGTGTCACAAAAAGTATACGTATTTGAGCAATTCCCGTGGAGAAGATTCATCTTCAAAATTACTATCTAGCCCTCTTATGATATAGATGAGAAATATACTTGCAATTCACGATCTCGCGTGTCCAGATCGGTTGTGTATTAGTCGAGAAATTCCCTTAAACATGCAACGTTTATGAGGCAGCCAAAGACAGATGACAATTGATTTGAGCTACTGTTGTCCATGCATAATGTGAACGAGTCTGGGGAACAACAACAAATTTAATTTTGAAGCTTTGGAGATCAATCAAGGTGGAATCTATTTCTCATTGATTCCAAAGCCTGAATTTTTCGTTTATTCTTTTGTGACTGAACGATCACAACTGAAACAAATATTGCATGAGAAGAAAGTTCCTTCAGTGGTAGAAGACGCCACTTGAGAATAGGAAGTTACTGTGGACAATGCTTAAAGTCTAACTGCATCTTTTCTTGTATTTTCGTCTGATAATACAGAGGGAGTAAAACAGGAACACCGGAGAGGGGGGCGTGGAGGGCCGCCCTTACTGCCCTCTCGAAAATGGCTGAAATTTGTTATTCTCCTACCCTCAAATTTGCAGTTTCGCCCCCCTGAAAATGTGGTCCGTCTGGCGTCCCTGGAGTAAAAAATCTGCGTTTGAAAGACGATTGCTCTCTGGATATCAAGATAATAATATTCAGGCATATCGTGTGTCCGAATACCGATCAAAATGAGCTGCGCTCCTGACATTTTAATTTCAATCGCATACCTGACCAGGCATCTAATGTTAGACAGAATCTATTATAGTTTCCATTAGGTTTTAGTTGTTCGTAGTGTACCTCATTGTATTTAGTTTAACATTGCATGTCTTTTTATTGGCCATGGGGTAGTCATTGTTTTTCGCTCCCCTTGGCATCGTCCCTGTAGTGTTGTATAGTGATTAGGAAGGTATAGTAGAATGTAATATTTATTGTAAAATTTTATATGTAACAAGACTATAAAAGAAAATTAGCTTACGAAAAATTAGAATTAGAATAAATTGTCAAGCACGTGTAAGCTACACTTGTGACATTGAGTACCTCGTTTCAATGCGTTCTTTGATCAACAGAAACAAGGGATTCAAGGTCATAAGTCTGAATGTAAGCTTCAGAACCAGGACAAATGTACTGTAAACAGACACAAATCTTGGTATTTATTTTTCAGAAGAATTTCCAACATGAAATTTGCGGGAAGATTTAGATGCAAGACAACACTACTTACGTAGTCATACATTCTCATCGATCCTCCAACAATTTCACCAACATTTGGCATTAAAACATCAACCTAGAAGATGATAGCACGTTGAGTTAAAAGAAGGATTTATCGTTTTTGCCGATAGTACATTCATGGTTTTTCTGCCAATTTTAATGAATCATTTACTGCTTTATATTGGAAAGGCTAACTTTAAAATGAACGTATATTTATATTTCTGTAAGCGCAAGAAACCAATTGAAAGCTCAAAGCCAAACAAATAATCCCAAATCAATCACAAATAATAATCACAAATAAGCGCTTATCACAAATCGACATGTAATGAGTTGATCTTCAATTGATACTACCCACCACAAGAGAAATGTGCAGCTGATGACAACAATTCTAAAAAATGTAAGCCCATTTTACACCATAAAATCTTTTTGGTACGACAGGGATAATATTTGGTACGCATAGCAAAACATTGCTTCACCATAGCGTTTACACTACGAGTTTTATCCAAGCCGATCCGCTATTTGTGGTACACGCACATCTTTTGCTCTGACTACCTCGCCATTGTACCAGCATGGGTGAAGTTTGGTACGCGTAGCAGTTTCGTCCGTGCCGTACCAAACGAAAATTTGCAGTGCAAATAGGGCCTTACTGTTGATAACTTTAAATACATGAAACTAGTCATTTCTCGTTGACTTAAACAATTGGAAAGATCAACAGGACACTTATCAGAATTAAATAATTTGCTCACATTTTCTTGTTCGCGTAAGCTGAAAGGTCCACAGGTCCACAACACAGTTGTGTTTTAACTCAGGAACTCGTCTAGGAAACTCAGGAACTCGTACAGGAAACTAACACTTGTCCAAAATGTTTCCCAAGAGAGAGACAGCGATCGATCTATAGTAAATGTAAGCTTACCGATTCAGTTAAGCGTCTGTCTTCTGGGCAACGTTGCATGTAAAATGACTTAATTTCAACTGGGAATCTGCACAACAAAATAGGCTGTGGAGACAAGGAGAAATGAAATATATCGATTTTGAAGCACAATTTTAACTTGTTCCAAGTCTGAGTTTCAATGAGAGAGCGTCAGGCAATGACGAAGACTAGAAGTACTATAATCATAAATTGTGTTCCCAATGTAATCATAAATCAAGCATAACGAATTTTGAAATGAAGTTAAAAAATTGGATACCGTTGCGGCAGTTGCTCATTTTCATTAGTCCAGTCGAGAGTCAAGCCACTGTAAGCAGCAACTTTTCCAAGACGGTGTGGGTCTTTTTGTTCAAGAGAAGATAAGCATTTTTTCCCACTTTTCTATTACTTTATTTAAAGTAGGCTGGACAGATTTCTAGCTATCTAAAGCTAATTTAGGCCCGCTTTGCATGCCGCAACCAGGCATGGGACCCCTAGCTTGACGTCCCTTCCTATGGGTGGCAAAATGAGTTGCTTGTTCAGGCAACGGGAAGGTCACGCATCCGGATTTTCACCTCACAAGACCAAGCTTAACCTCAATCACCTAACGAGAAACAATGTAAGTCGCCCGGTCACTCATCCCAGCATTGATGACCAAACATAAGTAAAGAAAAAATACCTCATTTATCTTGTCAGTCATTGCTCTTTCTGGTTTCTCTGGAATATCCTGAAAGAAAAAAATTCAATTTGCACCGATGAATAAACAGGGGTGGAAAAATATTCAAATTTTTTGGACCAAAGAAAGTCTTTTGAAAAATTATCTGCAAGAACCAGGTGCTCAAAAAAGTGTCCTGTTTTTGGTAAATTCTGAAACATAGCACGCTAGACAGGTTCTGAAGATGGATTATTTATCTTTAGTCACAATCGTAAATGCTTATTGGCAAGCTTTGTTGATTTTTCGGGTGACTATTTCCCGAGTTTTAAACAGTGTCATGAAAATTTTATTTTTCTGGCAACAGCCTAAATTGATCAAACAACATCCATCAAATTTTCTAAAGCCACATTTTAAGATGCAAAGAGAAAATTTAGGATTTTGACGTAAAATTAAATCAATAATTTTCCCTTTCTATCTTGCGTCTCTTTCTTGGTCTTGTTTACTCCTATTCATTGGCCCTTCCTCTTTTTCTGAAGACCTGAAAAATTGCTGGGATCATAAGGGCAGTGGTCCGCTATTTTTCCACCCTTGTAAATAAATTAATCAAATAGTAAGGTTCTTTTCGTCCACTTTGCAATTTGGACAAAAGTTATTGAAAGGATTATATACTGGAGTTTGGAACGCCGAGAGCTGTACTCTGTTTTAATTTACGATGCTCAAAAATAAATTCATATCACAGAGAATAAAGGTTCCCTAATTGTAATAGCTGAAAATAAGCTCCAAATATAAGAGTTGCTTCCTGACATAATTTTTTTGATAATTTCAAAGATACAACTTTGAAAACGCTTGTGTAGCAAAAATCTTTACCCAATATTACTATGTATTCGAAAATCCTTTCAAGGTAATGGTCTGAGACTAGTATTTTGGCTGTCGATACTAGCAACCTGTAAAATGCAACAGTGAATATTCAACGGCGTTATGGAACATAGGGCTCAAATCTTTCAAATCTTTAAAAAGGTCGGTGTAAAATTCTATTGCAGTTTTCTTTGAATTGGATGGCTTGAAAGGAACTGATGGTACTTTGCTGTAAATCTGCCGTGAAAATTTGTTGATATCTCGATTTTTTCAAAATGGTGTCAATGAAACATTTTGAAAAAAATTTAAATCATCGTAAATCCTAAACTAATAGAGGATACATTATATAACCTTCAAGAAAACCATAGTTTATGAAGGTCTACAATATGGTGCCAAGCAGAAATCTGTAGCTTTTCTAGTTTAGGATTTAGAAATTTGATGACGTCATAGCCTCAAATTTAATAAATGCCGCCATATTAAAACTAATCAAGATATCAATAAATTGCCACGGCAGATTTACAGCAAAAAACCCTAAGTTCCTTCCAAGCCATTTATTTCAAAGAAAACTGCAATAGAATTTTACACCGACCTTTTTAAAGATTTGAGCCCTATGTTGCGTTATGGTGTATTTACGTTTACATTACATCATAGACCATTTGGAATTTTCAACTGCATATTCGAGATCTCCAGAGAATAAAACTTAATGATCACCTCTCCAAATTCATAATAAGTACCATCATCCTTTTTGATGTCATTTTCTCGTAAATATTTGATGGCATCACTGTAATCCATTCTCCTAGAAATGCAGAAAATCAATCATGATATTCTTGATTCTAAAATCTTGACAAAAATGCCCTTTAATTTCAATATGATGGAGCCATTTTCTTTATACCGGGTGAGTCAGAAAAAAGAATCCCCGCTTGGAAGGCCACTGCTCCATGAATATCAAAGCAATAATACTGAAAACCGTCTTGTTTTATTGCCAATATGCTCAATTAGGTTCAATAATTTACCCGGCCTTAATCAGCCATTCCTTCCCGTCGATATGGGTGATTTTCTGCAGAAAGCCGCTTCCAAAAAATGGGAAAAGCGAATGAAAACAATGAGCAAATTTTCCTTCCTAAAACTGATGACCTCACATAAATTCATGTATTTTGTCCTCTTGGGATAATGGACTCTACTTGAATAGGTCATCGATACCAGGATGATGACTTGTTCATCCTCTCAAGAGGATAGCACGTGCTAAAAGCGCCTACAAGTCAAAGGCAGAAATGTAAGGGAAATTTGTTCATGATTTTGGGCACGTTTTGAAGGTTTTTGAAGAGGCTTTCTCGAGAAAATCCCTCATAATTTCAGAATAGAGTTGAAGATTTCTGTCAAGTAAATTTTATAGTAGATTTGAACATTTCTACCATTAAACTATATATTTGCCGATATCATTGTCTCGATATCCAGGGAGCCGTGACCTTTCAAAAGGGGATTCCTTTTTCTGGCTCACTCGGTACATTTATCAGAAAATTGGAACGGTAGATAACATCCGAAAGACAAGGACTATGATTCAAACCGTCAGCCTTCACAAACAGCAATTTAACGCATTCAATTTCAAAGCCTTATTCAAACATTTTTCACTTACTTGAAAGGTCTCTTTGGTGCTTTGAAGTCCTGTAAACAAAAACAATTTCGTAAAATAAAGTGAACAAGATTCTATTGTTAAAGAATTGAAATTCGAAAGCCTCAAGCCTGGTTTTCACAAGAGTCATAAGAATCATAAGAGTCATAAGAAACATAATTTTGAAATCCTTATGACTTTGTTGTTTTCACTGCATCATAACTATCGTAAGAAACATAATTTTTCCTTAAAATCCTGCGATAATAGTGCGAGCTTAGCAAGAAATCCCTTTGAAAATGCTGTGTGGCCTCTGATATCGCTGATCCAGATTATGTAGATTCTGGTAAGAAGGCACAGATCTCGCAGAAATGGAAAAGAGACACACTTTGTTCCACAAAATCTGGTTAGAAATCGTTATTAGACTTTTCCTGAAGCTATTGGAGAGTTTGGGTATCTGTTAGTTGCTCCCATGGTTTCTCCACCTAAAATACTTCCACTTTGAACAGATAATTACAGTTCTCTGCTTAGGAATACACTTGGAAGGCCTATTTTTGAGTGGAATTCGCTAAAGTTACGTCATCTAATCGAAGCAACAAAGGCTTAATCCGGCACATCCGGTCGTAAGGATCGTAAAGATGAAACAGTTTTTGATCTTTACGATCCTTATGTCGCGCATTTTGAGAAATAAGCTAAAGTGATAGTGATTTTAAGATTATGATTCCTGGTGTTTTTACTTGATTATAGGCAACATAAGATCTGCAAATTGCTTAAAAATATACTGAGTCGTTTTTGTTTGGTAAAATTCACGTTATAAAGATTCAACTTTGCAGATAACAGATTTATCATCAAATACTCACAGGGTTGATTTCGTAAAGCAAATGAGCAAATGGTGATTTCAAAACTCTGTCCGCCACATCACAAATCTAGAAATGAAACATCAAAAATTATTGCAAAAAGGTTTCTTTGTTGGACTCAAAATGATCAACTTACTGTCCACCTCAAGAATAGTTGTTACGAAAGGTTTTCAACTGCAAAGAACTTTTTGCTAGCCATGATAAAACAATTCCATGAATCGATAAAATTTTGTACGGAATCCAGCCGAATCTTACGGACAAATCTATTCCAAGTTATAAAATTTCAAAATCTTTGTCCTACTGAGAGAGTGCCTCCATTCAAAAATTCCTTACATGCAAATTCCCTTAGTTTTGTGTTCTTTCATTATCTTCAAATTTCAACTTTGCGTGCAAATTTCCTTTTAATAACATAACATATTGTCGTCCTTGTTTTTGTTGTTATTGTTGTTGTTTTTAAGAAAGATTACTTGAACTGAGGCTTCAACATAGAATAACAGGACTCTTTCATCAACACTTAATGCCCCATTTTGGGGCCTGTTCACATGGGAGTTTTCAGCCCGGGCTGAAATTTCAGCGCGTTTACCTGAGGTGAAACTTCATCCCTCTTTTACCGTCAAAAGCTTGTAAATATCAGTTTGCCATTACATGGAAAATATTTCACCCCGGGCTGAAATTGACCCCGGGCTGAACATTCAGCTCGCCTTGCGCTAGCCGAGATGAAACGTTAATCCATTAATTAGCATGTTAATCCCCATTGTGTTAGGTGACGCGCGCGCTTTTGTCTACTTTTGGGGCAAGAAAGATTTTCAGCCTGGGCTGAAACTCTCCATGTAATGGCAAAATATTTTGACTTCGGGTAGCAGGGCTGAAAACTCCTATGTAAGCAGGCCCTTGCTCTGAAAAAATGATTCAATACAAAAATTGCTGCCTTGATCTCTCTAAAACTGTCAAATATGCAAAGTAAAATTTGATTCAGAGTTTTCAAAGGCCTTCTTTGTGCCTAGGTATGGCTCGCAAAGCACGCATAGATGCATTATCACACTTGATCATCTCCATCCAAGGTCAGTTGAGGCCGACCATTCATTTTAGTTGTCACAATACAGCTTGAAACAATTCTTCTGTTTATTTGATATTGCATTTCTATCATATTTCTAGATCCAAAGCATGGAAGGGAAAACTCTCACCAAATCTTCCACTCTGTCTAAAAGGTCGTTAAAACTTATGAATGGGCACTCTCCTTCAATGTGAGTATATCTGAAATGAAAGATGTTGCTTTAAAGCCAGGTAGTTTCGATTACAACCAAATTAAAGTCGGTCTCAAATTAGATGCCATATTAGATGTCAATAAATTAAATTAGATGTCAATCAGAAACACTGACCTGACAGCATAAGCGTAGTGTGTTGGGCAGTGGGGACTCTGGATGGGGGTCAGTGGTGGTAGCAACCGCTGTCACTATTGTCATTTCATCCGGGGTTCCTGTTGTTCAACATCATGCGCCTATGCTGGCCTGACATCCAATGTGAAACAGATCCCAGTATTTATCAGTAATTAATCGTATTGGTAGCTTTTGTAGTTGTATTTGTAGCTTTTGTAGTTGCTAACTTAATTTGATCTATTTGTATGCCTTTATGTTAATGGCCACGGGGATAGTCATTGTCTTTTGCTACGTGTGATATCGTCCCTGTAGTGTTGTATAATCGTATAGTAATTAGAAAAGTATAGTAGGATGTAGATGTAACATGTATTGTAATATTTTAGATGAATATATGTAAAAAAGATGTCATGTGAGATTTGCAAAAACACAAAATTAATCCTGGAAAACACTCCAATTGTTTTAATATACGCAGACAGTTTCATGTGACATCTAATTTTAAATAAACTTTAGTTTTGATCACACGATTAGCAAACCGTCTTTAATCTCTGCTATTTTACAATGGAAAAGGACATGAAGAAATGCGATGCCAGTAATCTTGGCAGTTGCCAAGCATAGCTGCGCAGCACTCAAAGCGCAGTGGCTATCACAGGATTAAAAAAACTGCTTACTTTGTCTGCAAAGTACACGCCGTATTCTGAACAGATGCTTACTCAAAACAAAAATACTGAATCCGAATGCATTGTCAGTTAATCTGGTAACCCAATGAAAAAACGAAGCAAAAAGTTCAAATGTTTCATACCAGAATAAATCACTGAGATAATTCATATCGTGATGTGCCTTTGGCCCGGGTGGGGATGAGGGTACTTAGTACATTTTGCAGACGGGATGTGCATTCTTTTCTGGGTATCGTTTTCGTCTCTTTCATCTAACGCCGAGTATCCAGAAAGTAGGCAATTTTTCTACAATCCATTGCCAAAAGGTGTATTTTGTTAGAGCAGGTGCTACTTTATTGTTTTTCGGTGTAATTCTTAAATTTTGGAGTATAGTTTTTACCGCTTTGCTCTCAAGCCGGCTATCATTTGGGAACAAATATTTCTTAGAAATACTTGAATACTGGAAGCAGATTTAAAAAACTCAGAATTGGCTCTGTGTGGGTAAAGAACCCGGGGGGGGGTGGTAATTCATTGTTAAATTATACTGGACATGCCGCTGATATGGGTGGGTTTTTTCATCTGAAATTCCCTACATATGGGTCTGTTTTAACCATAATTCTGGTACAAGGGTAGTTTTTTTGAAAATTTTTCTTATCAATGGGTCCCATAATGATTATCCGCACCAAACAACTGAAATTTTCCTTCGTATTCTGCTTGAGAAATTCATACACATGGATCAGAAATTTCCTGATATTCATGCAAATGGGTCCGGAATTTTTTGATATTCTGTCATACAAATGGGTCCTTTTCTCAACTTCCACATGCAGGTCTAACCACGTTCACAATGAATCCCTCCGGTTAAGAAGTGGCTTTGAGGCATAGAAACTTACTCAGCAACGTGTCTGCGAGTTCTCGATTGTTCAGCTCTGTAAGATTGTGCAATGCAAAAGACATCTCCACAAGAAGGTATCGCAGTTTCCAAATACAGTTGAGAAGATTGTGTTAAGTACGCCTGTCAAGAGAGAACAAAGAGTCTCAAAAGGATGGATTATAATGATCGAGTGGTCAAATATGTTTCTTCAGTATATTATCACCAGGACAGGTGCAGCCAACTACTGTACCAGTACCCTGTTCAGTGAAGGAAGGGAAGAGTTAGCACAGAAAGATGAGAGAGAAAACGTCATGATGAATAATGGTTATTTGAAAAGCTTGTAAGCTATAAGAAGGGGGGGGGGGAGGCTGTACTTGGGAGGTTGTTCCAGAGGAGAGAAGTTCCTGAAATGAAGCAATTTGATTGTAAGACAGTGCGCGTTCTTCTTTTATCTTCGGAGTAAGGATTCGCCGTAGAATGACTGAAGGATTAAACTTTTTGATGTTAACTGTGTCATACTATCGAGTTTTTAAAACGATTTCACCATAACTTGAAAGCTGAACAGGGAACCAAGCCAATTTCAAACATTGATTTCAGATTCTACCAACAACTCTAATTTGTGGAAGATAATAATTGTAGCCTGCTATGACGGTAGATAAATAAAGAATAATAACAACCATAATCTCAATCATGATAGTAACAATGATTTAGCTGACTTATTTACGAACGGAACTAAAACCTTGAAAAGATAGATCTTGTCCACATCAAAATATCACTTTGGAAATTCTCACAACACTTTCTGTTAGACGTCGCACGACTGAACACCAGTCTTCGAATATTTACTTGGAATAATCTCAAAATGTACGCACCTCTTCTCCAAAATAATTAAACTTGAACAATGTTGATCCTCCTTCTACTTGGGTTTGAACCATTGTTGGTGGGGTCATCTGAGATAAATCAAATTCATATTAGTTAAAGCAAGGGTAGGATTTCCGGTCGTTGGGAGACTGCGAAAATTGGAGGCAAATAGTTATAGTGAACAAAATCACGGCCTGAACCTAGAAGAAAATAGAAAATAAAAAATACCGGGTGTCCCAAAAAAGTACTTCTGTTTAAAAAACCACCAAAAATTGATTATCAAACCTTTGATAGAATTGTCTTGTCTTGTCAAAGACCCAAAAATATTCACAGATGATAAAATGTATGTTTTTGATACAGCAAGGTCGAAAAATTACACGTTGAAAAGCCTTATTTTGAGCAATAGTTTTTAAGTAACATATTCAATCTTGCCTAAGAGTAAAAAATTTCAGATTTTTACCATCGTTGAAGTCTCTAAAGATAGTGCGCATTTCTTTCTGTCATTTATGACCAAGCTAGAAGCTTTACATGAACAAAGAGATTGATCTGGCAATCATCAGTGCTTTTTGCAGTATGATTGAAAACCAGGTAGCCCTACAAAAAGTTAAATTTGCGAATTTTCAAACCAATTACACGATTAGCTATATCTTGGAAAATAATTTGGTGCGAGGTCTACTTCCTAAAAAAGAAAATTGAAGATCGGCCGTGTAATCAAATTATGGCGATTTTTCAAACGGGAGTATTTTTTTCGGGACATCCGGTGGAACATAATAAACATAAAATCATATCAGGAAAGGCATATAAGATACCAGTGTCAATATTACTGCCACCAATAGAAATATAATGAGGGTGGCTTAAATCGTTGCTCGTAAAGGTCTTGACATTGAGTGAGATCACCATTTTAAATGTGCGATCACCATTTTAAAACTGTAGTATTGTAGCGTAGCTTGTAAGTATTGTAATTAGTAATATTGTTCTAAAATCTTAATGGAATAGAAAAAAAATATGCGAGAATTGCTATTATTGATCGTAAGACTATGAGCAAAGATATCTGTCTCAAGCGTGACAGAATCTACCTTGTGGAAATATATCATTAAAATCTTTTAACAACAGACCATTTTGGTTCTTTCAATGATAAAAGGGTTCATTCTGTCTCGATAAATTCTCCTTTTCATAAAGCATCTCAATGCAAATCTAAATTTTGTCTGTTAGAGCAGCTTACTCACCTCCACGTATCCACGGTTAAAGTAATGATCTCTGAAACTAAAATAAAACTATGATAAGTACCGGGTGACCCAGAAAAAAGTGACCCAACGCAATCTGTCATAGAAAAAAAAGTAAGTGGCTGATTGAAATATTTCAAACGTTGTTCTGTCACTAAAAGACAAGCCTGCATTATGAGTATTTTTCGAAATTTTTTTGAACACAGTAAAATTCCTGAATTAAAAATTTTGATGAAAATGGCAAGCGTGAAATGCTCAAAAAGTCATCAAAAACAGGAGATTGATTTAAAGCCCTTTCAGATCTTCAAAACAACGAAGAGTGTGTTTCATTTTGCCTGAGAATATTTTTACATACCTAGGGACTATAAAATTGCTCCGAAGACTTCCGACTGGGTTGCCAATTCCTAGGTTGAAATGAAACACGCTCCTCGTTGTTTTGAAGAGTTGAAATGGCGTTAAATCGAGGCCCTGTTAGAGGATTTCAGGCAGGCCCTTTTCCTCGAAGTCCTTAATTTTGGAAATTTACCGGACCGAAAAAAATTGCAAAAAATACTCACAGCATAGGCAAGTCTTTTAGCGACAGAACAACGTTTGAAGCATTTCAATCGGCCACTGACTTAATTTTCTGTGACAAATTGCATTGGGTCACTTTTTTTGGGTCACCCGGTATATGACACACCAAGGTACTGAGATTGTATCATAATGGCTGTTAAAAGTGGACACTTTTTAGTACATTAAGCAGTGTTTGAATTGAGGAAATCTGTGAGTCTAGACTCTGGGACTAAATCGTCTACTTTTTGAAGGAAGTTGTGAAATGTAGATCAAGAAATAACGAAACTTTGCGAGCACCTTGCTAACTGTTGCAAAGACCTGTCAAGTTCATTCCTTAGCATACTTTGTAAGTGATTTTCGATCAATTTAGGTGGTTTTGTGACCAAGAATAAAAATATCGCTTTCAAGCCAAGAAACAGGCGAACGAAAAGTTGAACAAAAATTAACCAGTATGATTTAAGATTTTATCTAAAAGATCACTAGAGGCGTATGACGACACCTAATCCCCCCAATAATTTTCTAGAACGTCGAACATTCGGGCAAAATTCAGGCAAAATCGTATGGAATATCTAAAGGATACAATACAAAAATTTCGGACAATTTCCAAACCAAGATAGCACACCCCCATAAAGTTGGTACATCCCAACGCCCCAGATGATCATATCACCAATCTTTTAAACTCGGTCAAGTGTATGATTTATTGTGGGCTGCATAAAGGCACATGAATTGATTCAAGTAGAGGTTAAACAAAACAGTTCTTATCACATACCATTGCATCACAACAGATCGCATTCTCAAAATCTTTGACGTCTACGAAAGGAAAAACTGCGTCGTAAATAACAGAAATAACAGTCACCAATTTCAGATAACAGAAAAAAGTCATGGAATATCAGTCTTAAATTTCCATTTAAATTTCCATCCAAAAAGTCTTAAATTTTGAAGATCTTCTTGAAAAACGGAATAATTCACTCCTTTAAGCTGAGATAACTGCAAGTTCTAAATACATTGGTACTGCTCCTCCCATTGGAAGCGTCTCAATGTACTGATTGCATCCATTACCAAGTTTGCACTACATTCACCAAGACATTCCACAGTGATCTCTCAAAACTGGCCAATACGAGTAAGTAAAACTCAACAATTTCATGTGCTGGCTTAAAAAGTGAGTGATAAAGCCCCAAAAATGCTCTGAATCAATATTTTTGATGCTGTGTTGCTTAATTATTGTTATCATTTTTCATGTAAAGAGGAGAGACATGGAGAAAAATGCAAAATGGACTGAATTGAATTGGATTAAACAATACATACCGTATCTCCTCTGATCACAAGATGCCTGTTGTCCAGCAAGGTGTCAACGTGAGAGTCCTGAAATGAATAAACTGTAAAATTTCAAAAGTCCGTCTGTTTTTTGACGGAATAAGTCGTCAAAGATAAAAAGTTCGGTATTTTCACTGCTAAAGAGAGAAAATGCTCAAAATCATTCAAAGCAGAAAGCTATAAAACTTAATAATCCCGAAGGAGCTTTTATTTAAAAAAATCGGCGACAGAATAAAGAAATAAAGAAACCAGCAAATTTAGCAAAAACAGTCTAAAATTAGCTAGGATAACGATTTCGAAAGACGCTCTGACACATTACAGAACGGTGTCCCTAACTTGAAAATCGGCAATATGAACAAGGTATAATAGTTAAAGAGCTTTTCCAAAGCAAAATATACCTCAGTGACGATGTTATCAACTCCGCCTGACGGTGCAAGTCCAACAACTTCCCAAAAATCAACAATCAATTCGTGTCCACCAGGCGCCTAAGATGAAAATGAAACGATTAGTTTGATCAAAAGTTTATGCCAAGCAGCAATAAAGCAAAGCTCTGAAAACTACTGGATAAAGCTAACGCGGGATTTTCAATATCATCTTCTTCTTCTCCTATTTAGTCATATTTAAACAGGGGGTGCTCTCTCCTCGATTAGCTCAGCTACTGAGAGAGTCCCTCCTCAAGAAATTCCCCTACATGCAATTCTTTCGTTTTCATGATGTCGTTTTTCATTTTGATTTCTTCTACAGTATTTGCATTGTATTAGTTAATTAGTTCCGTATGTTGTATTTCATTGTAATTAACTTTTGTCGTTTGCATTGTATGTGATGGAATTTTAAAATAGATGAAACTGAACTATGCTCACATTAAAAGGGCTGTGCAACCCGTCCTCTCTGCGTGACACTGCGAGTCAAATCATCGAATGTGTTCAGGCTCACAGCCAATGACGATTTCACAGAGAGAGTAGTAACACAAAGTATCTGCGACAATCTCTGAAATCAAAGCTATGGTGGAGGATTTGTTTAATTGGTTCAACGCTGAATATTTAAAAGTTTCAATGGATTTCATAGACATAGACAAGAAAACACAGCGATTAAACTTACATAGAAGCTGCGACGAAACTGGCCACCATTAAATCTGAAAGCTTTAGTCAAATACGCAGTTTGTCCCGATTGTTCACCAAAATCTTGTTCAGCCCCTTTTTAGGATCTGTAAACTTTCCACCATGCAATTCTATCACAACGGTATCTGCTGATGATTTGTTCAAATTTTTTTCACGAGTTATATTGAGCCGAGCCTGAAGGATCATCTAGCGTTGAGATGCTGTAGCTCAGGTTCTGAATTGATACCTCAGAAAGATTGGTCAAGGAATCTTTCCTTTTCTCAGTCAAATTCTAACAATTGGCACCTTTTACCAGTCCCTGTTTTGCAAAATCAAGTTAGATTGAGAATTGAAATGGGAAAACGGATTTGGATCCGAGTCGGCATGCAACAAGAAAGAATTACTGCAATGGAGGGTTTAGGAATTAAAATAACTTTGGATGAAAACAGTGCCTCCTTCTTCAACTCGACCGTGCTTTTGTTAGTTGACTGGTTTGCTCAATCCTATTCCACTTTATCAGTCAAAAGCTGAGAAACAGATAAATCTGCCAACAACAAGTGGTCTCATTGTGACAGGTCCTAATCTTATGAATTGTGTTGTTAATTGACGTGACATATTATGTGAAATTTGTTACCGTTTTCCCTTCTGGCACAACTTTGAGTGTTCCATAAAGTGCGACAGTAGATTCAGTTGACAACATCAATGCTTCGTAAGTCTGACACTGTGTAAAATTATATTTATAAATAATGTCTCAAAGCAACAACAAGCAGAATGGGCAGTAGATTTTTGATTATGAAATAGAGCAGGTAGGTATCTATAGCAGCAATGCAATAACATAGAAATGTTAGACTTAAGGCGTGATTCCTTGCATTGGTTCAATATCTTTGTGAACTCAAATTTGATGAGCAATAATGAGATGTATGCAATGCATCTAATTAAAACATGTAAAATCCTTTAGAAAAAGATTCCAAAAATTTGACACACCGAGGTTTGTTCTCGTAATTTGGTAGCATGAAGATATCAAGTCCAGAAGAGATTTCTACCCCATATTTTAGAGTAATAATAATAATAATAATTACTTTGTTTAAGGTTGGCGTAGTGTATAGCACTAGGCCAATTAATGCCAACCATTGTTAATAGATACCAAAGTGTAACCTAAATGTAACCTAAACTTACAATAAATCTTTACATAATCTACAGTTGCATGAAATATTCCAAAACTTAATTTCTCTTTTAAAATACTCTATAGATCGGGACTCTTTTATATGCAATGGCAAATCTCGCCAGAGATTCTGCCCCAGAAAACTCACAGTTTCTAACCCATAGGCTGTAGTCCTAGGTTTGCGTGCATAGATGTTGCTCGTAACCCTTAAGTTGTAATGTATTTTTCTCTCTGCGAAAATTTCTTTCATAAAACAAGGATTTAGATTCATCCTTGTTCGGTAAAATTCAGTGACAAGCAACTGTAGATTTCGATGATGAATGGAGACTGAATGGTCTGTAATTAACAGCTCTTCAAAACTTGAGGTCCGATCATGATACGCTATTCGTAATGCTCTTAGGTTGTAGGTTGTAAGAAACAAAGTTTTTACAGAAGTAAGTTTTAAGTTCAGCAGTTAAAATGCACTGAAAACTTTGAATTTATGAAGAAGACAATTTGAACCAGAACTGAGTGAAAACGCATGATATAGTTCCGTAGAAGTTCTGTTCGTCAATTTGTTTCATATTTCTATGACTTGTTCCGGATTCATTTAAATAACATTTAATCGTAAAATAATGAAATTCATGGCAATAAAATACAAACCAGTTTGTCCGTCAACACGCATTGCAGGAAACCAGTGCCATCTCTAAGCACGATAAACATCAAGTTTTTTCCTGAAAATCAAAGGAATGGGTGAAGGTTTTCTTGAAGAAGGACGATACTTTACAAGCTATCAATGTACGGGCTGTTGAAGTGTGTACGGGGAGGGGGGGGGGTGAAGGCCTTTTCTGTGAATAGGACATGTAGTTATCGTCCCATATTTTGAGATCAACTTGGATAATGTAACCAGAAAGATATCATGGATTGAAGACCAACATAGGGCTCATATCTTTAAAAAGGTCAGTGTAAAATCTTATTACAGTCTTCTTTGAACTGAATGGCTTGGAAGGAACTTAGGGTTTTTCGCTGTAAATCTGCCGTGGAAATTTATTGATGTTTTTGGTTAGTTTCAAAATGGCGGCATTTATTAAATCTGAGGCTATGAGGTTATCAAATTTCTAAATCCTAAACCAGAAATGCTACCGATTTCTGCTTGCCACCATATTGTAGACCTTTACAAACTATGGTTTTCTTGAAGGTTATATAATTTTTCCTCTATTGGTTTAGGATTTACGATGATTTAAACTTTTCTAAATTTTCCATAAATTTCTTCACAAATAAAATTAAAGAGACGGCATTTTGACAAAAAATCAATATAAAAAAATTTTCCATAGCAGATTTACATCAAAGTGCCATAAGTTCCTTTCAAGCTATTCAATTCAAAGAAAAATATCATAGAATTTTACACCCACCTTTTTAAAGATTTGAAAGATTTGAGCCATATGCTTTGAAGACCAGGAGGGGGAGTGGAATATCACAGGCCCATGGAGGGAGTACTTGACGCACAATTGTATAGAGTTGCCACTGAGTATTCTGATACCCCACTTTTATGATGATGGAATTACCCTGCCCTGTTAAACAATAAAATGTCGAGAAATTTTGCGTTTAGACCCACTGCAAAAAGAATTTTACCAAAATTACATTCTATTTAAAAGACTTGCAAAACCCAACCATACGAGAAACACATACCTTTCAGTGAATATATTAGTGAGTACTGGAGTCGAAGGTGCTAACAAAAAAGCAGCCAAGCTTAATGCATTACTTTCACTTTAACTTATACCAAGGAAGACAATGGTGGGTCTGGGAACGAGGTTGCTTATACCACATTCACACTGGCACAGTTAAACCAGCTTTATCTAAACCAGGCTAAATTCAACCAATCACTGCATTAGATTTGTTGGATTGACCAATCAAACGTAACAGTTGATAACCACCAGGTTTAGTTTAAGTTCGTTTAACTTGCCAGTATGATTGGGGTATTAGCTCAAATGATTTCTAATCAAGACGTTTTTACAGCACTGATCCAAACAAAATGGTTGAAAAGTAGTGGTCACCTTGTTGTCTTAGTCTGTGGACCCATCCAAAAATCTTTACTCTTGAATCCCTGTTGTCTGTTGTGTCTCTGATTTTGATCTGAAAACAAAGTTAAAACATAAAGAAAATTTCAGTAAGAGTGTGGATTATTAACGCAACAATACATGGTAAGAAATACCATTGCATGTGTTCAGTTTTTGGCCTGTTTAACATTCCCATGCCTTTCAAGTTGTGGCTGTTTCACTGTTCGTTCTAGATGTTATCATGGCAAAAAGGTCTTCTGTAAAGTCCACTAACACCTTCAATGGTACATTAGATGATAATGATGTCATTGCTTTATGTTTTCACTAAAATCATGCTCAACAATGACACCAACCGCTGGTCAATATGGCAATGGTTCCTATACAACATACAAGCGAGGATTTTTTATTTCAGTAACACTACTTCGAGTTTCTCACACTGTGGCAGTAAGAATTCGACTTAAATGGCTATGGTGTAATAGTTTTCAAAAAGAAACATGCATCACGCAATTGCTATTCAATGAGAAACAACAGTGGAAGCAAAAAGCATTTCAAATTTAGATAGCAAAATCCGCAAAAAACATTGAGCCTGGTATGGACCACAGAACTATCAAAGAAAAGAGTGTAAATTACGGACTATGAACCATGGACCCAGGGACTTATAAAGAAAAAGAATCTCATAGAGGCCAATAGCCTGATCATGACATAATAGTAATGTATTAAGAAATGAACCTGCTTTGCTGTTGGCAATGATTTATCTTCTTGTATCGTTATCTGCTTGGCTTCTTCAAGGTTCTTTTCTCTTTGTGCTGCTTTTTGAGCCTACAAAATTAAATTATCACATAGATATTTCGATCATCAGATCATAGACTGAAAGAGAGGGGCAAATCATTCAAAAAATTGTGTACATTGTCCATAAAAAGCTCCTAGGAAATCTTAATGAAAATTCACAAAATTTCAAAAAATCTTGAAAATATCAGAAATCTGCATGAAATCTTAAGGAATACCAAAAAAATCTTAAAAATCTTGAAGCATCCCACAAAATCTTGAGAAAGTTTGATGATCTCAGAAAAATCTAAAAAATCTGAGACTTTCAAAATCCCAAACCTCAAATCGCTATTCTTGGAGTGAGTTGCTCCTTGACGGAAAGTACCTCTTGTTCTGCTTTCTTTTCTTCCTTCTTTTGTTCTGTTTTCCACATACCAGTTACTTTCTTCAGTTGTGACTTTGAGATTTTTTCAAATTTCTGCAGAAGGAATGATACACAGGGAATTCAATTTATGGTAATACTTTTCATTCTTTCTGACAATCTTGCATTTTTCCATTTAAGTGGACCATTGTGGAAATAAAATCAATTCGATCTTCTAATGCTGTCCAGAGTGCCACTAGAATTAGGGGTGCTTTTAAACAGGTATTTATAAAAATTGTATTGAAATTGTATTAACCTGGAACCTGGGAACCCTGGAGCTTAGTTCTATGGAAATATTAATTGTGTTGTTATTTTCCATTGTAACTTAAGTTTATCTCTATGAAGTGCTGAAATATTTCTGTTAATAGGGGGGCCTCTCCCCTTGAATAGCCTTGCTACTGAGGGAGTTCCTCCTTTAAATGATCCCATACATACATATCCGTTTTGCACGTTTTGCTCACATTATTTGTATATTTCCTATTTACTTGTAAAATTGCTTTTTAATAAAATTTGTTGTTTTCATAATGTATTTGTGGAATGTATGTAGTAGTGGATGGAAGTTAAAGCATGATGAACCTTAACCTAAGGAAAAATCTCTTTCTAACTTGTAGGGAGAACCCAGCAACGTGCAGCAACCTTTAAGTAAATAAATGGAGTTGAAAGTAGCTTAGCTAGGGGGACTGTGTCAACCTAGATATAACACATTGTATTTGATGTTCTCAATCACTGCAAAAAATGGGAACATTCATGGTAGTGGGTGGTTTCTTTTGTGCTATGTGTAGACTAGGCTGCTATACTTCCATTCATTTGCTTTGAATTAGAAAGCTGAAGGAAGATAGATTTAAAACCAGAATGCCTGATTGACAGTGTAAAACCTTGAATTGGGAGCATTCTTCCAACCTTCATGCAAAAGATCTGCACAGAAACTTGATATGAATGATCATCATGGTTAAAGGGGCTCTGTGGCCAAACCATAAACAAATCTGATAACAATGCATGTGGCCATTGTTCTCCATTGTTTTCTGCAGTTTGTTTGGTGGCTTCACCCAAGCCATCAAAAAATGCTTGTTAAAAATCCTCTTGTATCCAAGCAATCATAACAAATATGAATGCTTGGATTTTTCCTCTGTGAAGTGCCAAGATAGATCTTCAAAATGATGCTTTCATTTTTGAGAAAATAGGTAAACGTCTGTGTGATACTGCCCATCAAAAAGCTTCAAAATCATCATTTAAACCAAAATTTGGAGACAGAGCCCCTTTAAAACACTTATGGTGCATAAACTCTTCTCCACAACATTACGCAAATTTTAGGAAAAGTATCATGCACTCACAGTATTTTCTTCTTTGCCATCCATCATAATATCTGGAAGAGGTTCCGTTTTTGCAAATCTCATTGCTTGAAGAGCTGTTTTGAATGGTCTTTCTTCACTACCATCCCCAGTTTGATCATTTCCATTCTTTTCAGAGGTGTAAATTGGGGGTCTCCTCTCATCTGCAAGAAAAGTAAATTGATTGATATTTCATAAATACATTTGCATATTGTAAAAAGCATTATTGAAGCTTGGACAAAATGCTTGGACAAGGGACCACACCACTGCTGCAATACAGGCCTTCTGCACGTTAAAATTACAAGAATTCTTTACATTATGGTTAAAATCTGTAATGATGAAAGACCTGTAAAAATTTTCTAAAAAATAATTCTTAGGTAGAAAAACCATGCTAATATGTGCAAGGCCTCTACATTAGAGGGCACTCTCAAAAACAAGATGGAACGATGACATTTTTTACCACAAAGGTCACAATGAACCCACAAATTATCATACATCAATCAAAGACATTGATCACAAATTCTCAAAAGGCAGAGTTGGCTTCCAGGTTCTGCCTGAGAATTTAGTTTAAAGGTTTTTTTGACAGTGTGTATTCATTCAAAAAATAATAAAGAACAGGATGCTGACTTTGGAGTGGAGAGGGGAGGAATAACAGGGGAGATTTAACATTTGACACCAAGGGGCCCTATAAAACTGTTCCATACCTGTGACACATTTTTGACCCCTATATGATATGCCTAAAAACAATTTCTCTTGCAAAAAATGTCTAGTAGAAGCACTCTAACTTACCTGCAAAAAAGGAACCATTGCTTGCTGCCATCTTAGGGATGTCAAGGAGTCTCTTTTGCAACTTTGGGACTGGAAGTGTGTGACTTAAAATTTCTACTGCACTATATAATCTATGGATTGGATTTAGTTTTGGATGTGATCTCCTACAAAGGGTTGTTACAGAAGAAATAAATAGAGTAGAATGGGCCTTTAGTAATAAATTCTTGTAATGAGTTGCACAAATTGGAATTCTCAAGATGTGCATCATGCCATTTTATCCTAGAAGGGAGAATGAGATGCCATCAGTAGCAGTTTCTTTAGATTTCAATTTGAAAGTTTTATAAGCTAAGAACCATATGATTAATGTTCTCTTTAGTAAGTTTGGAGTCAAAAATGTGTCACTGGTGAGAATGGGATTTTAGATATCCTACAAAAATTTCTTGCACCATGTACTTTTTTCCTTTAAATGAGATAAACAGAAAGATCTCTGATTCAAAACACTATTCAACACTTAGCTCTTAATACATCAGAGCAAAAAACATTCTTAGCAAGGTTTGGTAAAGCAAACAGCATTAATATTATTGGCATAATTCTAGGAAGATTTGGAGCTGTGTAGGGTATACAATGTAGTAAAATGGGTAAGTCTGGGGTAAAATGAATAAATTTGGGGTAAAATGGGTCAGGTGATTTGGGTCATGGGTCCTTTTTCACATGTTTCCTCTTGTAGCTAACACTCGAACCACACTCCTTGGCATAGTGAGTCTTGATGTATCAGTTAAAATCTAGTTTTTTCCAGCAATCAAGACTACCCACTTTACCACTGCACACAGTATTGTTTACAATTAATCTTAAAAGAATGTCCTCTGACTCAGGAGGCTCCCTAAATATTTCATCCCTAACAAATACATATTTAGCCCTTTGCTGAATTGTTCTTGCATGCATTTTTCTATGAGGCAACCAGGCTGGATTCCTTGTACTGCAGTGGCATACTGATGGGGGTAGGGGCAATTGTCCCCCCTGCGAGTGAAATATGAGGGGCCCCAAAAACAGCAATCTCAAACACATGGTCACCAAAGGCATCCTTTCTGAACTGGTAGTCAAATAAATTGAAGTTTCCTCCCAATTTCTCAACAAACTGAATTATATTTCAGCAATGCACAAGCAGGAACATGGAGATGCCTCTAACTTCCAAACTTGGGATGGGGGAGCTTTACCTTCCCCATTTTTTGCTTGGTCTGATGCTGAATGGATATCAAGATATGAATGGTTCTTTGCATCATTTCAGAAGGCTAGATTATGAAGATAATTTAGATAAAAATTCATCTAACTCAATTTTTTGCTATCCAAAAATTGTGAGTGATTTTATGGAGAAGCTGCCCTCAAAAGATTTTGCTACAAGAATGAAACTGGGGATTAAATTTTTTCCAGTCTCAGAAAAACAAAGGGGAACCATTTCATTTTTCTTGAGTGTAGGAACAAGCAAGAAATGTCAATTCCATGCTTGAAAACATAAGCATGGCTTGGCTCATTTCAGCTTCGTAAATTGTGCAATTTCCACCCTGCCCTGGCGTTGAACTTGAAAAAGTTCTCTTGTCCTTTTTCAAACAATTTCAGAAACAGCTTCCACACAAAAAGGTTTTAAGTTCTGTCCATGTGTTAGAATTTTATTCAAAAAATTCATTTTTTGTCTTTTTTCAGCTTTTTTAGTAGTGTGTGCAGGGAAGATCTTCCCCACAACACTTGGGCCAAAACAGATCTTGTTCTCACCTGCACGTGTACAAGGCCAGCACACAAGAATTAACAATGAGCGCAAGCAGAGAGGTCAGAGGATGAGGCAGTCCAACTTCTCAGAAAACTCATCAGACATCAGCTCATCTCATAGTTTCGTAACGAACTCACGGGGGCACAGTGGGCCCAGAATGCTAAGTTTTGGAAATAAGTCTTTAAAACAGGAATAGGGCAAGATAATGTGTTGATTTATAATCAATCGAAAGATCCCAAAGAGCAGAGTTTGAAAATCGATAGGAATTTGAATTTTGAGGTAAGAAAAAGGTGTTTAGTCCCCTGGGAATTCTAGCAACTTCTTTGTTTCGAATCTTGCAAACATCAGTCTTCTGTCATCTGAGAGTCCATTTCCTCCTGATGCCAAATCTTAAAACCGCATGTTCATATCATTTGTGCTTCTAAAGTTATAAGTTATATTTAACAGGCAGATAATGGATAGATGTGCTATGGGCAGTAACCTAACACTAGGATTCAATCTTTGGTAAATAATTCCAAAATGATGCAATTTACAAGAAATTGAACTACATATTCGAAATCAGGAGCAAATGTGCTTTCAAATGATGTAAGATTGGTGTCGGTACGATATGAAACAAAAAAGTTGCTAGAATTCCCAGGGGACTAAAGCCCCTTTTCTTACCTCAAAATTC
>REGL01000806.1:30617-40849 GCA_004194395.1 Aurelia aurita complex sp. Pacific | reverse complement strand
CGGGTGAGCCAGAAAAAAGTTCCTACTTTCGAAAATTCGTAGCACCACAAGTACTTCATGGATTTGAATGATTCAAATTCTTGTTAAAAGCCAAAAGATGAAAGTATTTTTGTGATTTATTTCGTCTTCTTACGAGCACTGCAAATATAGGTAAATTCAACTTTACAAAAATTTCATGTTTCAAAATGATTGAAAAAGGGCCCAAAAAAATTAATCAAATCGTTAGGACTCTCCTCACACAGAACAATACCCACGGGCGTTTCACCTCTCTCGAGAGGAATAAGACAGATTCTCAAACAAAACAGATACTGAAGATTTTCAATCCCATGGCAATAAATCTGCAGACGATACCTCTCACCTAAGAAAAATTGCTGTTCTCTGTTGTTCTGAGCGAGGAGTCTTTTACGATTTGATCATGTATTTTAGGCCTTTTTGAGTCATTTTGCAACTACAAAGTTTTTATAAATTTGAATTTATCAATTTTTCCAATGCTTGTAACAAGGCGAGAAAAATCACAAAATACGTCGATCTTTTGGCTGTCAAGCAAATATTGATTCATTCCAATCCATACAGCACTCTTGATGCTAAGAATTTTCAAAAGTGGGAACTTTTTTCTGGCTCACTGGGTATGCTAAAACAGCTTTCAAAATTCCAGAACGGTATGAATGATTTTACTGAAATAAATGTTAGGCTCTAAATTAGTAGCACTTCCACTACACTACATTTCACGGCTGCTACCATGAGCAATGCTGGAAGACGACACAGGTAGCCCGCTTTTGACTATAGCTAATTGACCTTTATTACCTGGTTAAATGTTTCTTTACTCATATCAGCGATCTCTGTAATAGTGATAGCAGAAACAGTTGAGTGTTGTGAACTCGAATCCTCATTTGTAATCGGCGGTCGCTCTTCATTTGGTGGTTTCGTAGGCTTAGCTTTTGCCTATAAGGGAAAAAACTAACAAATTAAAATGAATTCAATTAAGACACTAGGTTGATAGTAGTCAAGAAACTTTCCGTCTGTTGAATCATTCGTCCACAATGGATTAAAGTTTAACTCCTCTACCTATCTAGTTGGCCGTAATGCTGGACAGCTTACAGGGCAAGCTGTAAAGCAGTATTTAAATATTTATTGATGCCTTTATCCTGCATAAAGAATTAAAAATGAAATTAAATCTACGATAAAAACATTTAGTGTACAACACTAAAAATAAACAAACCTTTCCATTGATGCATACATCAAAGAACTGTTGCTGACCAATTGGATCCTTCGTGGCGCCAAAGTCAACTTTCGTATTATCTGAAAGCCATTTTTGGCCTAAATTCTCTTTGTCTTACTTTTCATTCGGCGCAAAAAGGATCTTGGTTTAATCAAGGGCGCCTACCTTGTAGGAAGTGTGTTTATTCCCAGTACTGTATAGTAATTGGTGTCCTGTGACCCAGTACAGAGAGTGTCCTAGAACCGTACCGTGACACAGCAGTACACAGAGTCAGTCCTCTCAAGGTCGAGATGACGTATGAATAACTTTGTGGTTTCAAATTCCGGTGTTTACGTAACACGAGATCAACTGTTATACGATCTGGCCACATGGAATCAGGCAGCGTGATTTTTGATTGGTCAACACTAACAGGCGTTAGAATTTGAAAATTATTTCAACCAGAAAAACTTTAGTTACTTATGATATACAAATATTAACAGGACCGGGTCATAGGACACCAATTACTAGGCGTAAAGTACCGTGAATAAACACACTTGCAACCAGGTAGGCGCCCTTGGTTTAATGACTGACAAAATGGCAGTTACACGCTAGTTTAACTGGAGTTAATACCTCCCCGGAGGATCGTGGTTCTTGCCTTCAAGCAGTTTACTCTGCAACCATTTTTGGTTAGCCTGGGACCACGTGGTGCCCGACGGCGTATATGTATGCTTTCTATGCAGCATTTCCTCATACCGTTACTTTGATCATACGTAGCAAGTTGAAATTTCGCTATCACTGTTCGAAGTTTGTTTATTTCCCCATCTTCCCAGTCCCTCTTAGTTTTCTGTTCCTTCTGTCTCTTATATTCTGCCTGGCTTGTTTCATTCTGCCTATTTCCAATCTTACTCCCACAGAATTCTCTGTGGGACAGGTGCGTTGGTTTGTTGCCGAAAATGGCTTTCCTGTCCAATCACCGACCTTAACCAAGGGCGCCTACCTTGTAGAAAGTGTGTTTATTCCCAGTACTGTAGAGTAATTGGTGTCCTGTGACCCAGTACAGAGAGTGTCCTAGAACCGTACCGTGACCAAGCAGTACACAGCGTCAGTCTTCTCAAGGTCAAGATGACGTATGAATAACTTTGTGGTTTCAAATTCCGTTGTTTATGTAACACGATATCATTTGTTATACGATCTGGCCACAGGGAATCAGACAGCGTGATTTTTGATTGGTTAACTCTAACAGACGTTAGAATTTGAAAATCCCTGCACAGATTAACAGGACTGGGTCATAGGACACCAATTACTACGCGTACAGTACCGGGAATAAACACACTTCCTACAAGGTAGGCGCCCTTGCCTTAACATGTGAAATTCTTCAGGCAGTCGGGCTAACGTAGCAATGCCCACTTCCTGAAAGGGGGTTACCCTAGGGGTGGGTTTAGGGGAGCGTATTAATGTCCATGAGCAAATTCAAATTACCTTTTTCTTCTCCTTTTCCTCCTTTTTCAGCCTCTTATCTTTCTTTCCTTCATTATCCGGTTTCTTCTTTTCTTGAACCATTTCAGCAGGTTTCATATCAGGAACTTCCTTATCTGCAAAATGCACATGGTGATGATGATGTGGGCGTGGGCTATTGGACTCCTCGTGCGTATCAAGGATGTGATGGTGAGGATTGTGATGCACGACAGGCTCTGAATATGTTGGACTACTTTCTGATACTTTTTTGATCTCTTTTTGCTTCTTTTTACGCTTCTCTTTTGCTTTTATCTGGAAAATGAAGATTTGTTACTTCGTCGTTCTCATTCAACAAACATAGGGCTCAAATCTTTAAAAAGGTCGGTGTAAAATTCTATTGCAGTTTTCTTTGAAATAAATGGCTTGGAGGGAACTAAGGTTTTTTGCTGTAACTCTGCCGTGGCAATTTATTGATATATCGGTTAGTTTCAATATGGCGGCATTAATTAAATTTGAGGCTACAATGTCATCAAATTTCTAAATCCTAAACCAGAAAAGCTACAGATTTCTGCTTGCCACCATATTGTAGACCTTCATAAACTATGATTTTCTTGAAGGTTATATTTCCTCTATTAGTTTAGGATTTGCGATGATTTAAATGTTTTCAAAATCTTCCATGAATTTTTCCAAAATAACTAAATTGCCCCCACTTTGAAAAAAAATCAAGATATCAAAAAATTTCCACGGCAGATTTACAGCAAAGTAACATAAGTTCCTTTCAAGCCATCCAATTCAAAGAAAAATGCTATCGAATTTTACACCGACCGTTTTAAAGATTTGGAAGATTTGAGTCCTATGCTCATTCAACAATCATAAATCAATGTCCCTCTAGCTAATAGGGCACTTGCCAGAAAGTAAAGCTTCCCTTTAACAAATTTCTACTCTTAAGAACATCTAAAAATCAAATTTGATACCATACAAATGTTAAAGAAGCGAAGTAAAAAACCTGTTCTCCTCCATTTAGTCTAAAATGTTCAAAAACTTCTTCAAGAAAGTGTAAAGAAAAGTCGTTCCAGTTCAAGGCATTAGCTACCTTGAGCATCAAATGTTTTTGTTTACTTGAAAACGAGAGCAATGCTTGATGATACTGCAAAACGTGTAAGCATCTACCATGGGTACCAAACTTATAAAACAAAATTAAGATATTTTGGACAATCTAATACTGATACCCAGGTTAGCAAACAACTGGCTTGAAAAAAAATCCTGAAATATTTGTCAAAAAACAGTTGCCTGTTTACCCAGCAAGTTTATCCACAGTTTGTAGTATTTTCGATTCAAGTACCTGTAGGGCTTAATCGAGGAACGAATATCCCTAGAAATTTCGAACAAGTTCAATGTGAATCCCTCTGTTTTCCAAAAGAATCCTTGAAATCCCTTATGAATCTTTTGTTCCTATAAAAATCTCGTAGCCTTTGGGGTAGTAATGCACCCATTAGGCTTAACGAGTTTCAAATAACATAATAAAACACACGCGCTTGGTATTTTCAATATAATATGAAGGGACATTTTTTATGGGGTAAAAAACTATTTGGGTTGAAAAATATTCATATGAGGTCATCAGTCAACATTTAAAAGTAAAATTAACAGACATCTGGAAATGATGAATCACTGGACTGGAACGAAAATTGCCAGGGACAAATTGGTGTGTGTGTGTATGAATAATTTATGTGTCCTCAAAGAGTTCTGGATAGGGTACTAAGCCATTTTATTGAAAGGGAATGCGGTATAAATTTTTTTTCTATACTAAAGATAAGGTATGAAATGTTGCATTATTGGGTGAAATTATCCTTCGCCCTGGTACCCAGGATTAGAAATGACTGCTCCCTAAGGTTCAAGATTTCACGGAAATTTTCAGGTAGCGCAACACCAAAAGATCACAAATAAAAATTCATCTGGCAAAGCCGAGACAGTTACCTTTTTGTCGATAGTCTCCTTTTTCTCGTTGCAAAGCATTTTCAGCAGCTTCAGAAGATATTCAGCACGTGATCGCAGATGCTTGTCTTGTGGTTTCAAGTTGCCAGGCAACAAAATCTAACATGAAGTAAAAAGTAAAAACCTTGCTATTCCAAGATGATTTTGCACAAATAAAAACTAGTAGTAGTACCACGTGCTGCAAAAAATTAACTAGTTTAGAAAATTAATCAAACCGATAGTAGAAACCCTCATAAAAGAACTTCGGTTTCCTTCAGGCAGCCTGACAGAGTTTCTTGATTAACTGATCCCATACATACATACATATACATACATAGCTTTATTTGTTAAAGCAGGTGATCGTTAGCAGCACAGAAGTGCTGATGTGGACCTGCAAATTAAAGTTTTCTAAATAATTAAAGTAAAAACGAGCTAATTACAATTGTTAAAATAAGTTCCTAAAAATAAATAAAATCATCTTTCTTGTTAGTTCCAATTGATGCTTCCTTTCCAAAGTGAATTCTCTCTAGTTCACAAAATTTTAATTTTTTCTTTAATTCTAGAGTACTTAATGTTTTAACTGATTCAGGTAGATTGTTCCAGGTAAGAGGACCGCGATAACAGATAGATGTTCTGCCATGTTCTGTTCTAGGCCTTGGTATCGTATAGTTGTTTGCTCCCCTGGTTTTAGAACATTTATTCTTTTCAAACATTTCAGTTAGTTCTATGTTCAGCTCATCTCTATGCACTTCGTGCATTATTGTTGCCACTCTTCTTTTGTAAAGATAGCTTATAGGTTTCCATTTAGCTACCTCTAGTGGATCCTCACCCCTTTTCACATCATATATCAGTTTTGCTGCTCTCTTGTCCAAGCCTGTAAGATTCTTAAAAGCATAATCAAGTCCAGCCTGTAAGATTCTTAAAAGGTGCTTATAGTTGGCCTACAATACATGCCTTGCGGACATCAACATGGTTTTTCTGTCTGAGTATTGTCAACAATTATGGAAAATATTTGTACTTTACTTGAGAATTCTTGCTTACGAAATGTGCAGCCTTGTGCGTCATGAATTCAAAAATTCACTCTATGTGAGTGCACAAGGCCTGTACTGTCAGTTGAATAGTTTTTCAATATATTTCTTTCTATATGAGGGATGTTGCAGTCTCAAGTAAAGGCACCATCAAACATTTAAGGTTCTTGCTTAAATGGTTTTTAACCATTGAATTTCAGCCTGAAAGTTCTCATGAAACTAAGTTATTTTATCCGGGTTTCCACTGTAGTCTACAAAACTTGACATATCAATTTTAGTCATTTTACATATAATTTTCTGAAGGCGGAAAGTTTCGATTTCAAAATACATGACCTTAGCCATCAAACAATTTCTCGAAAAGTATACAACTACATTCAACATACTTTATCGATGATCAAGTACCCTATCATAAAGAAAGATTTATGGGTGGAAGCCCTTTTTGAAGTCATGAAACACTCCAGTATTTCCCTTCGCATGGGCATCGGTGCCGTGGCTTAGCGGTTAAAGCGCCTGTCTAGTAAACAGGAGATCCCCGGTTCAAATCCGGGCGGTGCCTTTTATTTTCCAAATTAATTTTTTTCTCAATTCTGCGTGACTTCTTATATTAATAGATTTCTTTCCGGGAATATAGTTTTCCAGCAACATACTGTTGTAATGATACGACGATACAACAAAGTTCATTTTCATTATCCAATGCTAAGAAGATCATTGAAATTTCCCAAAAAAATTTCGACATTGTAAAAATAATCTAAAAAAGACAAAAATTTTTAAGATACAACATTCTTCGGGGAAAGGTATGTGCGTATGTGAAAATATGAACAGAATCTAAAGTGTGAACCAGAATTTTGTAGCACAATCAAATATTATTAAGCTTATGCTCTAGAAAAATAAAAAATAAGTCATATTAGAGAAATCATTTTGCACATATTTAATCGAAATTAAGCGACAATACAGTATTGGCGTGGCGCAGGTGTAAAAAAATTTATATTCATCTTTAACATCCGACGCTTGAAACTATTTTCATATTTTTGACATGGTAGCTAGTTTGATCATTTCACTATCATTTCAACAAATTCTCATTAGATTCTAGGATTTCTTGCAAATTTTTCTGTCTTCCGTTTTTAGAGCTAAATGCGAGTTTCTTAAAATGTTCGTTCTCGAAAACACTGCAAACGATAAAAAAAACCTCGACCAAATTTTCTAAAGAATCGACATGAATCGTGGTGATTTGGGATCTAGAAATCGATTAATTAATCGATACAATTAATCGATTTCTAAATCCCAAATAACCACGAACAAGTTTTCTCTTTGTCCATTCATGTCAATTCTTTAAAAAACTTGATCGACGTTTTTGATCGTTTTCAGTGTTTTCGAGAACGAAAATTTTAGGAAATTCGCGTCTAGCTCTAAAAACTGAAAATAAAAAAAATTGCAAAAAATCCTAGAATCTAATTCAGGCTTTTTGCTAAAGATAAGTCAGGAATCTTCAAAATCGGTCCAGTGTACGCTTTATTGTGGCCTGCCAAACTTGCATAGTCTATTTTGGCGCACCCGGTATCAACCTCAAGAAAAAAGAATTTGTCCTTTCAGAACTTGAAATTCGAAATGTGCGTCAATTAACATTGACATAAACTACGTACTTATCTTTTCATAAAAAAATCTTTATCAAAAATGTTTATAAAATCTTTTTACACCTGCGCTAATACACTCTTTTTTTTATAAGAATACTATAAATTTTTTCCAGCCTCAATATTCTTAAGAAAATTTTCGTTTTGAGCCTTAACATATTCTTAAAGTATTCTTATATTTCCAAATCTGATATGGTTTCTAGGGGAACATAGTTCAAAGAAATGTCATATGATTATGAAGAAAAGGTCGAATGAAAGAAAAATTTAAGCAATTATAACAATAAGAATGTTCTTAAAAATAATAAACTTTTAAACACACTTTTTGAAAAAAACCAGATCGCAAAACGGGCAACTGCTGGAAAATGAGACAAAAATATGTGAGCTGAGGCTGAGCAATATTCTTAAAATTTGGATGATTCTGAGCCTGAATATTCTTATAAGCAATATTCTTATAAAAAAAAAGAGTGTATTGTCGCTTAATTTCGATAGTACCGCACGCACGAAACATATTTTTATTCAAGGTTTAATAATGACGACATACCCTACTTGATAAGCCAAGGCTATGATCACTCTTGATCGCTTCCCAATTATCAATACCATATTGAAACATGCCGACTAATAACATTGAATCATCGATTGCCTCCCACTTGATTCCCCAATGAACACTTCTTGTGGGCATTGCAAGTCGATACCTTGGAAGGAAGAAAATTGGATAAAAGGATAAAGTAATGTTGGATAGGTTAAAAGATGCACAATTGTTTGGAAACTTATAATTTGCGAAATGTTTCAACCAAATTGAAAAACCCACTTTCTTCATCTGCCTCAGAATCAAACTTACTTTTTGAGGATTTCGCTTTAATTTTTAGCTGTAATTTTTAGCTGGTAAATTTACTCATTTTTCATTTTAATTTTTAATTGTTTAACTTAACCACGGTAACCCCGTCAGCCAACAGGGGACCGTTCCTTGGAATAAACAATTTAGGGGCCGTTCCATAAACAAAATCCATAGAAAACTTCACCTGAAGCCTTGGCGTTTTTCGCCACGTCCCGTCTTTGCATCGTAAAAGCAAAAAGAATTTTCAAATCAAGTAAAATCTATTTCCATCCGATTTGAAGCTAAAATATGTACAGAATTTCCCAAAAAATTCCACAAGTTCCAAAAAATTGCACTAAAATCGCAATGGCGTTCTTTCGAATTTTCAATTCATGTTTTCTCGCTTGAAGGTGTGGATATAATGCAATCAGCCCATAGAAGTCTACGGCCACAAAAATATGATTTTTTATATAATCTTTCGAAAATTTATCAGTTTCTGAACCACCACAAAATTTCACTTTGATAACAATATCAAAAATGTTATGGCAAAATTACTGTTTTCTCTGCTCTGCATCTTCAGGTATACAAATAGCGAGTGGTTCTAATTCCTCTTCATGTTTTAATACCGATGATGCATTGACAGAAACACCAGATATCTTGAACGAAGCTCCTCTCTTCTTCCCTAAAAATTCAGAACAATCTTTAGAATAAACAGCAAAACTGAGCCTCTTATTCTTCAAAATGTATCGAAATAAAGTATAAGTTCGATCTATGTACAGTAAGAACCCGCAAAATAGAAACGACTTCAGAAGAAACCTCAAGCTGATTTTTTTGAGAAATGGTGCCCCCATATAAGAAACTTCGCAGCCTGATTTAGGAAGGTTTCTTATAGGAGGATCCCAAATAAACTCGTATCTTTGTTAAAATCAGGTGCCAAACATTTTTAAAGACTTCATCAAAGGCATCTGAATCTACGTATGTACCTAGCATGTATGATAAGGTTGAATAAATTTAGAGCTAATGCTAGGTAACAAAAAAATATGGTTCGATAGTGTTTGCTCAGGGTTTTCTTTAAAGATTTAAGTTGAAATAACTGAAGGTTTCTTAACCATGTGACAAGAAACCTTTCAGCCTGTTTCAAGAGTAGTGACCTTTTAATAGGAAACCAAACAGGCTGTTTTGAAAAACTGGTTTCTATCTTGCGGGTTGTTACTGCAACACGAGGCATTCACTCACAGTTTTAGCCAAAGCCGATGGAAGCTAGTTCGGGAAATTCTAGGTAAAGATTGCATACTGTAAATTATGAATAAAATCTTAAAATTAAGGTAATTTCTCAGCTAGACAACGGAATTGTAATTTTTCAAATCGGTATAATTGTACTACGATTAAAGTCCATCTCAAGATAGTCACCTGAGATTTGCGATAACGCAAAATTCCTTTGCAAAACGCTTCTATTGTTGTTATTCGTGGGCATTTGCAGGTGACATCTAATTTGAGACAGACCATATTAGTTTGTACTACGAATTTTGAAAGAGTGGATACACAGAGTCTTCTGACTCACCCGACCCGGTAATCAAATATTTCAACTTTACTAAAATCAAACAAAAAATGTGAACTGACCATCAAAATTAGGATCCGATTCAAGTTTCTCTTGATATTCTTTGATAACTCTTTCGCAACCATTATGCAGCAAATTTGCTAATTTTGTCAACTCGGCGATCGATTTCTCCTGCAGTTCTGCATCAGCTGCTATAGCATCAAGCCTACCAAATTCAAGGACAACATGAGGTAAGTAAAAAAAAAAAAAAGATCCCCGTTTGAAAGGCCACTATTCCGTGGATTCCAAGAAAATAATATTGGCAAGTGTATCACTCAATAGTGGGCATGTTCAATTAAATCTAAAATTTAGTTGGCTGAAATAGGCCATTTCGTTCTGACATTATGAGGGGTTTTCTCAACAAAGCCCCTTCAAGAAACAGTCAAAATAGGCTTCAAATCACGACCAAATTTTCTGCCTTAAAGTAATGACTTTTGCATGCTCTTTTAGCATATGTTATCCCTTTGGGAGGATAATCCCTGGGAGCATAATGAAAATACTCCAGGCGACTTCATCTTCGCAAGAGGATAAAACGTGCCAA
>REGL01000806.1:5138-18917 GCA_004194395.1 Aurelia aurita complex sp. Pacific | reverse complement strand
TAAAAATAGTAACATTGTAGAATTTACAATTATACTAAATGGTAAAACTGTCAGCATAAAAACCATCAATGTTAAAATCAAATAAAGCCTAAGTTTTGAATAAAAGTTTGACATAATCGGCAGTGGCAGGTTTCTCCAGACCAAGATTTCATTTTGTTTTCAAACTCAGCAAGAGATGTAGAATCTTTGATAAATTGTGGAACTGTGAACTATGAAAATTACTCATAACTGAATAAGTTAATAAAATAGATAACAACCTAGAATAAACATCTGCATCAGTTAACTAACGAAGGAATAAGTAAATTAATTGAGAATCAAATCTATAATGTCGAATCACTGGTCACAACGATTTGTTCAAGACGATCGATCGGTTAAGGATTCGCAACGATTGGTTCAGGATTCTCATTGTTAAGCAGAACTTTGAGAAATGATTGAAAAACATGTTTGCAAGAACGTGCAAATGGTGCAAACAATTCTAAAAACAACTCAACATTCATTAAAACGCTTGACAGAAAGATTTAACTAAAGTAACAAGAATTGATGGATAAATCATGTGTGGTTACTCTCAAATGATATGTAACATAGGGCTCAAATCTTTAAAAAGGTAGGTGTAAAATTCTATTGCAGTTTTCCTATTTTTAAATGGCTTGGAAGGAACTTAAGGTTTTTTGCTGTAAATCTGCCGTGGAAAATTATTGATATCTTGATTAGTTTCAAAATGGCGGCATTTATTGAATAATACTAAACCAGAAAAGCTACAGATTTCTGCTTGCCACCATACTGTAGACCTTCATGGACTACGGTTTTCTTGAAGGTTATATCATTTCCCCTCCATTGGTTTAGGAATTACGACGATTTCCATTTTTTCAAAATTTTCCGTCAAATTTTTCAAAAACGAATAAATTGCCGCCATTTTAAAACAATCAAGATATCAAAAAATTTCCACGGCAGATTTACAGCAAAGTACCACAAATTCTTTTCAAGCCATTCAATTAAAAGAAACGTCATAAAATTTTACACCCACCTTTTTAAAGTAAATGAACGGAGATATAGCGACATAATCTAAACATAGCACAAAAGAACGGCAGGCGCCATTAATCTTCCTTTTGTTTTCATCGATCAAGAACATCAAATACAATAGGTTATCTTGGTTATATTTAGATGGACCCAGTCCCCCTAGCTAAGTTGCTTTTTAACCCCGTTGATTTACTTTAAAGACTCAAAAGATTTGAGCCCTATTCTATGATATGTGGCTTCATCGAATTTTCGACTTTGCTTTCTCTTGCTGCAAATGGCAAGACAACAAATATGAAAATAACATCAAACTAATAATCCTTTGACTTACTTGAAATTGAAGGCGTTTCAAAGCCAAATAATCGGCAATAATATCCAACATTCTGACCATTTGAGAAAAAATCAAAACACGATGACCTCGCTCTTTCAGTCGTGTTAACAGCTTATCCAGTAAATACATCTTTCCACTGCCTTTGATCAAAACCTGCGATGAAAGAAGATGAAATATGATTCCATCCAAAGCTGCAAAATGATCACCGATGATCACGGGCATGTGAGCAGTAATAACGGAAAATTTAATTAAGCAAGGACAGTAAATTCCTGCCTTTAAGAAACCATTTTACAAGAAACTCAGACCCTGAATTTTTGCTAGGCGATGGGAGAAAAATGAGCTAATTATAGGAGAACAATAGGCTGAGTCTAAAACTGGGTTTCTTAAAGGTGTGACTTTAATTTATGTCGCAGGAATTTAAAGGCATACTGTCGTGGCTGTAATTGGCTGGTTGTGATGTTGAAATCCCTAACAAAAGACATGGCCTCTGGATCATTATAAAGCCTTTATGCTCTTAGATCATACTTTGTTTCGAGAATAAAGGGAGTCTGATCGTTATCATCTTCGTGCATTTCAGTGTACAGCAAAATTACTGAAGCCTGCCTAATTCTATTCTTTAATATGATCTTATTCATCCAATCAGTGCCACGACAGTGTGCCTTTAAATAAGACAGTTAAACAATCACTAATTAGCACGACAAGATTGATTCTTCTAAAGATGGAATCAGCCAATTTCCATTAGTCATAAGCAAAGCAACCAGAATTGATGCATACGATTAATGCTATAAAGTAGAAACCCGCATAAAAGAACCTAGGTTTTTTGGGCAGCCTGAAAAGGTTCTTAATTAACTGGCTGATCAGAATGTGAAGAATTCTAAAAATTCCTGTCATTTTCATAATTTATATGAAAGCTTTTATATAAGAACCTTTCCCAGTTTCAGCCTCTGAGCGGTTCTTATTCAGGGGGTTTAAAAGATGAAATTTCAGCCTGAAGGTCCTTATAAAAACAGGTTATTTCATGCGGGTTTCTACTGTACCTGAAACAAATGAAATCTCACTGCAACAAACTTTTGGTGTTGATGACTCATCCGGATTGTTTCGACAATGAACTCCCTGTGCAAAAACACAAGGCTAAAGTTGGCCTTGTACAGGCGAAGTTCTAGCCTTGTAGCGAAGATTATGACCTTGTTATGACCTGGTACTAACCTTTGAAGAAAATTACGAGGCTATCAGTAAGATTCCAAGTTACAACCAGTCTAACACAAGGTTTCCACAAGACTAACATCAACCTTGTGATAGCCTACGTTAAATTCACTAGCATTTTTCGAGCAATTTACAAGGTTACAACAAGGCTTTTCTGGGCTAGACCAAGGTTACAAGGCCATAACTACAAGGCTTGTACATGGCTATTACCTGGCCTTGTATTTTCGTACAGGTCATGGCGATTTAAAAAAAAAATTGATTGAATAAGCAGCAAAGTAAACAGAGATAACAATAATTTAATTACAGAAGATTGTTTTCATTGAAATTATGAAATAATGATTTTGTGGAACAAACCTGGAGAAAATCTTGTGCCGCAACACCCTCTGGTTGTCTAACGAGATTTGCATGATTGCAACATTTCTTCAATTCAACAACAATATTGAGGAATCCGCTGATGCTTCCTTTTACGCCTTTGCTAAGATCCTTGTAGTTTTTCGTAAGAATCCATCTGAAAAATCAGCATTATGCAATTACATCTCAGTTTCCAAACAAATCTCAAAAAGTCCTGCACAAAATGCCTAAAATCCTACATCAAATCGTTTTCAGTTTAGCTTCTTCCAAAGTTCAGCAACGGCATAGGCATTTTTTCAGCCAAAGAANGGGGGGGGGGGGGGAGGGGTAACTGAAGTTTCCATGATACGGGGTTGTGCCATTCAAAGCGTAGAACTACCACCCACAAATCCGGAACATTTCTGAAAAGTATACCCAAAAATCTGGAAGAGCCGACAAAGTTCACTCATAAAGGAAGCCTTGCAAAAAATCATAGCCATAAATCCGGAAAATATAAAAAACTGCTGAAAACCATACCCATGAATCCGGACTCTATCATAAAAAGGTACCCTAAAAATGGCACAACCCCGTACCATTGAGAACTTAAGTTACCCCCCTCCCCCCAACGGGATCATATCTCAGAAAATCTTATATAGCTGTATAAATGAACCAAAGAAAAACAAGATATACAAATCTGTTTGCCCTGGTCTTTAGAACAGGCGGAGATGGAGGGAAAGTCACCAATTGCAAAACAGCTCTCACTGTAGATGGGTGTGGGGGTAGGGTACTGAAGCATAGGTTCCAAATCTTTAAAACAGCTGGTGTAAAATTGAGTGACCTATTTCTTTGAACTGGATGACTTCAAAGAAACTTCAGCTATTTCTCTATAATTCTACCGTTGGACTTTTTGGAAATCTTAAATATTATCAGAATTGGGGTGACTTTCTCCTTTTTCAGGAATTGGAGGGGAAATTTCCAAAAAACTTAAAACCATCGTAATTTCACGACTGTTTGACGTAACATGACGTAATTTCGAAGAACACCATGGTTTATGAATGCATACAATATGGTATCAAGCAAAAGTCTGCCACTCATCTGGTTTTTGATTTAGAAATTTGATGACGTCATTTCCTCAAATGAGTTGAAATATAAGATACGCTGTAATTTCGAAAACTATTCAAAATTTCAGGAAAGTCCAACGGTAGAATTATAGATAAGTATCTAAAGTTTCTTTCAAGTCATTCAAACAGAAGAAATAGGTCATTGAATTTTACACCCACCTTTTTACGCCGAGAAAAAGATTTGGAACCTATGCTGGGTACTGAATGGAAGGACATTCAAGGAGAAGATCAAATTGGACAAAAAATCACTCACTTATAGTATTGCTTCTGGATTCCAGACATTTCAATTCTCAAAATCTGTTCGACCTAGAGGGAAATTTTGAAACAATAATTCCTATGTGAAAAATAAATGAGGATCTTAAAGGATAAACCAAACAAACTTTTGACTCGCTACTGCCAGATGATCTATCGAGCTGCACAAATTCTTAAGAGTTGTGAAAACTATTTACAGCTGCCTCAGCTTTGCAAATGACATGCAAAGACTTCAATGAAGCCAACAGATGGTTCTATCCAAATCTTAAGTCATCATCGATGAAAAATCACTTCAGCAGACGGTTAATATTTAATTATTTAATATATAGCGAAGTTAATATTTTCAGATCTTTCAAGGGCCCAAAAATTTTAGTGTCACAAATATTATGTGATCTGAAATGTTTAGTGTTCGAAATTCTTTGCAGCAAAGAAAAATCACAAAAAAGCATTTTTACTTTTCCAAAAATGAAATTTCTTTCTTGCAAAACATTTTGCAAAGAGAGCAGAATGTGTTCGATGAGCTACTTTGTGAAACATCATCATAGTTTTCAACAAAATTGTCTTAAGAAATCATTCTCATCATCCCAACTATACTTTTAAATGAAAATTTTTGACAAGGATCCCTTTGAAAACTTAAAATGAAGAACGATCGGAAAATTTGCATTTTAATAATCAAACAACAACAGAGACCTGTAAATTGAGAGCCGTTTTCCACAGTTGTCCGAAATTTTCAAAACATCCGAAATTCCGTGAAGAATTGTCTGAACATTTTTTGTCCCAAAATTTTTTCTCTGGAATTTATTTGTCCAAAATTTCTTGCGTTTATTATGTATCTAGCTTCAATTTATTGAAAATTCATATAGTTAGGGCAATGTGTAACAAATAAGATTATTCCAGTCAATAGTAACGTATACAGAATTATATCAATATCTATCAACAAGTCAGAAAAATACTACCACTTTGTAAACGTTTAGATTTTCATCTTTTTCAGACTTCAGTAACTGTTCTTAAAATAACTTGGGGACCTACTGTCCTCAATACGATCCTATTGTTTTACGATACGATACAATACGATCCTACTTTCCCTACGATCCTATTGTAATCTAGGTTTTTAGGTAGGTCCCCAAGTTATTGTAAGAACAGTTACTGAAGATGAAAATCGAAACGTTTACAAAGTCGTAGTTTATTTCTGAATTATCTTTTAAAATTGTATATGCTTAGACGAATTGGCTCTTCAATGATCTCTATCAACAAGTCTTACTCTGTGAGCGGAAAAAGTGTTAAACGCTTTTTAAGTGGGCAATATTTCTTCTGAGAGCTAAAAACAAGGCTTATATACCTTTGATGGCAAAGATTTTTCTACATCTTTCTTGATTCTCCTCAGGAGAAATGGTTCTAATTCAAGATGGAGTTTTTGATATCCATCTTTCATTTGTGACATCGAATACTGCGTCTCAAACTCTTCCCATCTTGGGAATCTGAAACGGAAATTAAAAGTAAACATGAGATCACTGACACTGACTTGACATTTTCGAATTGTCGTTTTACCAAAGAAAAACCAAAGAAAAACAAGATATACAAATCTGTCTGCCCTGGCCTTTAGAACAGGCGGAGATGGAGGGAAAGTCACCAAATGCAAAACAGCTCTCACTGTAGATGGGTGTGGGGGTAGGGTACTGAAGCATAGGTTCCAAATCTTTATCTCGGCGTAAAAAGGTGGGTGTAAAATTCAATGACCTATTTCTTCTGATTGAATGACTTGAAAGAAACTTTAGATACTTATCTATAATTCTACCGTTAGACTTTCCAGAAATTTTGCATATTTTTCAAAATTACAGCGTATTTTACACTTCAGCTCATTTCAGGATGTGACATCATCAAATTTCTAAATCATAAACCAGATGAGTGACAGCATTTTGCTTGATACCATATTTTAGGCATCCATAAACTATAGTTCTCTTCGAAATTACTTCATGTTGCGTCAAACGGTTTAAAATTACGATGGTTTTAAGTTTTTTTGAAAATTTTTCTTGAATTCTTGAAAAAGAAGAAAAACACTCTAATTCTGAAAATATTAAAGATTTCAGAAAAGTCCAACGGTAGAATTATAGAGAAATAGCTAAAACTTCTTTCAAGTTATTTGGTTCAAAGAAATAGGTCACTCAATTTTACACCAGCCTTCTTAAAGATTTGGAGCCTATGCTCCGCTAATAGTGGTAACAAAGTCATCAAATCTAGGTCTCAGACTCAGATACTTAGGCCTGGGTTACAGGATACCGGATTGCTTTTCGTATCGGATTGGCTTCAACCCATCTTCGTCAAAATTGCATTGCCATGAACCCATTGTTGATTGAAGTTACACGACACCGAGTTACCCTTCACTGCGAAGTCTAAATCTATTGTCTTGCACAACTGCGACCCCCAAATGGAGTGGCTTTTTTGCAGGTTGGTATTGCCAAAGCACTCCTTGACCGATCAAACAAAAGCGGCAATTGGCTTCCACCAGGCTGTGATAATACATTTTACGTAAGACAAAATTTGGAAGAAACTTCTTAGAGTATTTCAAATTATTCTGATGGGGATAACGTTTCATTTACCTATCTGGCATGATAAAATGGAGTAATGACCACAACTCTTTCAAAGAGTTCTGCAAAGGCGTTCCGGTTATCAGCAATCTGAAATTCGTTCTGAAATCAACCAATGATCTGTACAACAACGAATCGTCATTCTTCAAACGATGTGCCTCATCTACGATCAATGATGCCCAGTAAACACTGCCCAGCAGCTCCTAAAATCAAGGAAAAAGGATCCGATCAAAACATGGAACGAATAGTCTCTTTATTCCATTAAAAATTTTTACAAAGCGCATCACAAATTACACTACTTACATATCAACATAGCGCTCAAATCTTTAAAAATTTCGATGTAAATTCTATGGCTTGGAAAGAACTTGGGGTTTTGCTGTAAATCTGCCATGGAAATTTATTGATATCTTGATTAGTTTCAAAATCACGGCATCTGCGTTTGGACAAAATTTGAGAGATTGCTGTGTCTAAGTGTCAACGAATATTCTATTACCGAATGTTCTAAAATTTTTGGATATGACGCTTGTCGGAACACGCCCTGTTGTGAAACATTATTCATTGAATGGAGGAGAACATGGTGCATGCTGAAATTTAGCTGACGTTTTCCCGCCTTAGACGTTCGTAATGAAAATTTGAATCAAAACCTCGACCGTAACTTCGTGACGCAATGAAGTTGGCGCCCNCTTCAGAAGACCAAATTTGCCTGACGATTGAAACCAGCAGTCGGCCATTTTGCCTTACTATTTTGCAGTGATAAGTATCTTCACCTGAGGTAAGAAATCATTTCTGTGAGGTCAGAAATAGTGGAACTCTCCGAGGATTATCGGAATTTTCACGAGAACTATGACATTGGAGGCTGCTGTTTCATTTTAAATCCATGAAGCTATTTATCGCTGCAAAATAGTAAGACAAAATGGCCGACCGCTGGTTTCAGTGATCGGGCAAATTTGGTCTCCTGAAGGTCATAGCTCCATCATTTTTCAACGGATTTTCATGGGGATGGTGGCATACTTTAATTGAACATCTGAAGAGCACCACCATGCAAAAGTTTGGCGAGAATCTTTTGCCGTTTTGTCGCAATCTTCAGACAAACGGGGCACAATTTTTTTGGGACACCCTGTTGTCTAGTTTATCTCTTGCTGAGGCCCCCTTCGGGACCCTTACGGGTCAGGTCAGGGGCCCTTAGTTTTTAAACGAGGGGGGTAACTTCAATCCATTATGCTACTGCTTTATAGGGCGATATTACTTCATGAGTTTTCATGCATCAGCCAAGAAGTAATCACTTTGCTAACGTGTCAGATTTCACATATTGACCTGTCTGCTTTGTATGGAATACCTGCCAGAACGTGAAAGGGTATTGCATCATCTTTTCAATAATAGATATCGTAAGATTTACTTCTCTCCTCGACCGAGCCGTTGGCTTAGTGGTCTATCCGTCGAGACCAAAACGTAGGAATAAGGGTAGCTCGCGGGCAACCAGAACTGCTCGGTAACGGGCTACCTGCCACTATGTCAAATTCGATACTCGGTCTCTCTTTTTGTCCTTGCAGACCATTTCTTTACTTCATATCATAAGATCGCATATTTTTTCTGAGCAAAACCTTTCATCATATTATTATACACATTTTTCGAAAACAAAAGAGCAAATCCAGTAAAATTTCAAATTGTTTACTCACTTACATCGAAAGCTCCAAGTAACAGCAAATAATTCTTTATTTTGTCCTAATTTTTTCTATGTTAAGTATTACCTAAACAGTTTAATTCACTGAGGCTTTATGGCTTTATATTGTCATATTCTTATTTCTTCATATGATCTATCTATTAGTTGGGAAAAAGGTTGTCAAGGTTTCTCGACCAGAAAATGTTTAGAGATGTGACCAGCGTACAATTTAAAGCAAGATATTTAGCAAGGTTAAAGTTAGTTGACGGAGCTAAGTTGAGGCTATCTAACAATCGGACAAAGAAACGCCTACGAAAAGCTGAAAAGATACGATATGCACGCGCGTGTCGAAATCGTCAAATACAATAGGCTAATTTTAGACCTGCATATGCAGCTCTTGAGTTAGTTATTTATCTCCGTCTGCTAACTTTAATGCACATTTTAATTTTTGGAATTGTAAAAAGATTCGGATGCAAAAAACCGAGGGGCAAATCACTTCTCAAAATAGCGTACGTGATTTTTGTGATTTTAAAATCACACGATTTCTTTCTGTGATTTTAGTGATTTTTTTTGTGATTTTTTTTGTGATTTTTTCTTGTGATTTTTTCTTGTGATTTTTTCTTGTGATTTTTCTATGATTTTGTGATTTTTGTGATTTTTGTATGGTGATTTTGTGATTTTTGTATGTAATTTTTTTTGTGATTTTAAGGAAGGTGTACGAAAAAAAATCAGTGGCCTTTCTGACTTATGTCGTCATCAGAGTGTGACTTAAACAGAACTGAAGGTTCAATGTGAACTGAATTTTGCAATTTAGTGACCTACAATTTTGCAAGTCAGCCTGGGATCTTGTACAATGAATACAATGGATTGGTTCTTATCAAATGGGGGTCTAATTTGGCAATTTCAGCACTTAGGTTCTTATCCTCTTGGTTCTTAATCCTCTTAATCCTCCATAAATTCATCGCAACGCCGACCTGGCGTCTGGTGTGAAACAGAATCTGGTATAGTATCCTTTAATTTATAAATGTTCGTAGTGTGACTGTATACATTTTAGCGTTCGTGTTTTTAGATATTGGCCATGGGGTAGTCATTTTCTTTCACTCCCCATGGTATCGTACTAGTAGTGTCGTATAGTAATTAGAATTAGGTATAGTAGAATGTAAAATATATTGTAAAATTTGATATTTGAATAAAAAAATCCACTAGGTTTTATAGCATAGGTGGGAGCTTGGTACTGAACGCAAGATCCAATGTGAGACTTATTTCGTACCTCAACAGCCCCGGATTTGCAAGAATTCGTTTCCGAATGCATAAGATTTCATGATAGAAAGGGGCTCTTACGAATCAACGTTCGTCTGAATTCGTAACGGAACGTAGGAATTCGCTGCGGTTCGTACGGCTTCCTGAGACATCTTATGAATAATTAATTTAGACGTGTTCTTACGAGCTCATATGGGTCCTTACGAATTCATGCGAATTCGTCAACGAATTCATGCGAATTCGTCTTTGAATTCGGACAAGTTCGCCGAATCCCTACGAATTCGAGGGAAGTCTTGCGGACGAAAATAGTGTTAGGCTAACGAAAGAACTGTACTGAATATGTCAGACCTGTGATAAACGTTGGATCTATTTTTGCAAATTTTATCCAAGTACCAAGATTTTATGAGATATAATCTAATTTCTCAAAAAAACTGCAAAATCTTAGATTCACCAATAATCCTACCATCTCAAAATTACAAATAAATTAGTCAAAAATCAGTCGTGGAGCCAATATTGTTTCAGAAAAATTGTGATCTCAAAAACATTAATCTTCTCTACTGCACCTTTGCAGTTCCGAGGTAAACAAAATTAGTTATTCTTTGTTAGCGACATGGAAATGGTCAATTCACCAGACAAGTACCAGCAATAATGATTAAAAATTTGATGAAATTAAAATAGATGCCTTGGCCATATGCAGCTAAATAATTGATGTGATCAGGTATGATGGTGTTTAACAGGGCGGTTATGAATACATAAAATGCGGAAGATTGAAATGGAATGGAATAAAGAGATGGGATTGAATGCACAAAAAGTCCGTGTGAGTAGAAAGAATCAATATTTTGATGTTTCAATCATTTCAAAACATGAACGGCTGAGCTCGCCCATTCTTTAGTCAAATCACAGCATGGATTATAAAACAAAATAGCAAATATATTTTTAAAACAAAAACTGAAGATTTTTGATCCCACGGCAATAAATGTGCAGAGGATATCTCTCACCCGCCAAAAATTGTTCTTTCTGCGCAAGGAGTTTCTTTTATGATTTGACCAAGTGTTTTAGGCTCTTTNATTTGCCACTTAAAAATATTTACAAGTTTATAATGTAAAAATATATACAATACAATATAATAGGTTAAAAACACAAAGAAAAGGACACCCCTAATTACAGTGGTAGGGATAGCATTAAAAGGCCAAGATGACCTTAATTCCATAATGGTCCCCTTAGAGGTGCTGGAACAACGAAAAACGTGAGGAAAAAAAAAGAAAGAAAAAAACTGTGGTTGTTTTCCGTATAAAACATGGTTTATAAGACCATACCATAGTTGGGAGAGATACTGATGAGTCTTAATAGAAGACATATATACAGTGTCCTTCTGCCCCACTTTCACTCACATCTTATTCAAGTATTCCACATTCCATGTTTTCAAGAGAACACTACAAGTGTGCACCTGTTGTCTGAAGCATCATTGAAGTTGCAAAACAAATTATTGGAAGCAAGAGAACATGTTGCCGAGACACAGATTGCAATGCCAGCCGAGAAAGGCTTTGCCCTGCCTGGGTCAGGGGAGCATGATCACCTAGAAATGATCAATCTTTCTCTGTTGACATAAACTCGAGCTATTGAAAGAGATCAGGTACACGGGCAGCATCGAGGATAACTCTGGTTCCAGGAACAGTATTTCTTTGAGAAGCAATTCTCCGAAGAACGTAAACCAACTTAAAGGGTATTATAAACCAATGCAAATATGCCTGCCTTTGGAATGGTCCTAAGCCTTCTTTGCATGTTGCCATGCCTCGTATTGCCTTCCAAAAGTCTCAAACCACCGAGTTTGGTCGAGAAGGAACTGAAGGAGATCATGAGTAAAGAAATGTCCTTGTATTTGGCAGAAAACATTCGAAAGTTGTATCCAAATTTAGAAAATATGGCCTCATTGGCTTTCGCAAACACTACGGGGCGCGACGGAATATTTCGAAGTACCGAGCATGAATTATGTCGCGTGATTTTTCAATATTTCGAGAAAGGACTTTGTAGAAATCCAATGAGTAGTACATGGATGAAGTATGCCTGTATTATCAACCGTTATTTCAATACCACTGTCAATGATAGCCTGTTTCACGACTTTTGCACTAAAATGACAACAAAACACAAACACTCTCCAAGTGGGGAGCAATCGAAATCGAAGGCATGTGGGTGTGCAAAGATAACAACAACTGCTAGGCCGACGACACATATAAACATCTATCACTGGTCACGCTGGCCTAAGCATGTCATCTTCGATAAGATGACACAAAAACGCATCGGAAAAGCACATAACGGAGAAGATTCAAAGACGACAGGAACGCCGAAGGCGACGACCAAACCAGGTATACCGCCATTAAGCATGAATGGAGTTACGGCCAGCTATTATTTCCTTGCTGTAAATACTGTTGCCAAAGCTGTGAGGAATGCACACAAATTGAACTGTCTCAATAAAAGAGGAACATTTGATGCGTCAAAATTGACTTGTCGGCTTCCACAGATTTCAAAACAAAACTCAGTTGGCATCGCGATTGTTGAGCATCATTGGCAATTCATGTAGTATTATTTGCCTGCTGATTCTTACAATAACATATTTCATTTTCAAAAAGGAATTCACGTTGATGGACAGAAACATAACTTGCTTGTCTACATGCCTTGCGTTTGCCCATTTGCTGGAGCTGAATACAATATTCTTCAATGAAACTCGTATTTACTGCAAGATCAGTGGGATTCTGTTACATTGGTCATTATTGGCAAGTTTCTTGTGGATGGCTACTATATCCTTTGATATATTTATAACATTCAGAAAAACACAACAAATCGACCATACTACAGCAAAGAGACGTTTTAAAACTTACTGTTTCTTTGTGTTTACAACATCCATAAGCATCGTTGTGTTGTGCATGTTTCTTGGCATGCCAAAAGGCGATTTCACTGGCTATGGGTACCAAAGCAAATGCTTTATCGCTAAAATGTGGGCAAATCTCTTTGCATTCACACTACCCGTGGCGATTATATTGATTTTCAACACATCTCTGATGATACTGACAATCTACAAGCTTCGGTCAAGGGAGAGAGAATATGACCATGCCTTGACGCAAAATGACAACCAAAACACAGCTCGCAAGAAATTGGTCGTCAGTGTTCTAACCCTGAAGTTATCTGTTCTGTTCGGGCTGGGTTGGTTGTTTGGGTTCATCACTGGTCTAACGAGTAACGTTGCTCCTGGTTTGCAGATCATTTTCTTTTTTGTTGCATCTTTCCAAGGCACTTTCGTATTTCTTGCATTTGGAAATCATAAGCCGTTGTTTGATTGCTGCCACAAGAAGTTGCAAGACCGTAAAAACTGTTATGACATTGCGGGACGTAGAGAGGTTGTCGGGATAACAACTTCTGTTTAAAGCGTTACTTGAACTATTTTCTGTTGTTTTAAGGGAGGCCAATGAAAGTTTCTTTTCAAGCCACTTTTGTGTTTCTTATGCATTCGGAAATCATAAGCCGTTGTTTAAATGCTGCTGCAGGAAGATGCAAGACTGTGACAACTGTTATGACAGTCGAAACAATAACTTTTGTTTAACCCTAATCCATATGGGCTTTTTTCGAGCTACCATTTATGGCTCTGAAAACTGCCTTAGACTCATCCGAATTCAATACAACTTGGCACAGTTATAGAACAGGTAATTTGTAGCTCGTAGCGTAATTTGGGTGTGGCTGCCACACCCTGTGACGTCACAGTGACGTCACGAAGCTGAAAATCCGTGAAAATCAGGCTTCCAAGTTGGATTCAAGTTTAATGAAGATTTTGCATGAACTTTATGCAGTTTTTTGTTCAGTTTGTCAACATATTTGGTGATAAAGTATTATTTTATTGAAAATAACGATTTTGGAGTGATATTTTGGCAGAAATTAGCCGAATCTTATGACGTCATTTGTGCGATTAATTTATTCTATGTAAAAAGTGACCAAAAGAACCTGCAAAATGGTGATTATCTATAACAAATGTAT
>REGL01000805.1:84320-97675 GCA_004194395.1 Aurelia aurita complex sp. Pacific | reverse complement strand
TGACCAGATAAAATTGTTTGAACAATCTTCTGTGATTGCACAATCATGAAACGTCATGGGCAGTGGGCACACGCCCAACTTCGTATGGCATGCGAAAGTCACCAACATCAGATAAACTCGATTTTCCTGTTAAGTATTTCTGAAAAACCGAGTTCATCTGTTCAGAAAAACCCGGTTTTTCTCCGAGATTTGTCAACTGCACTAAACTACTCCGAGAATTTATCGAAAAACCGAATGCTTCGGAAAGACAGAGTTTTTCCAACAACGACAAATAGTTCGTCAGAGAAACAGAGTACTTCAGAAGAACCAAAAACCGAGTTTTTTTTAAATATGCTTTATCGTTGCATGATCTTTGCTGAGAACTTCCTGGATTTCTTCATAACCACGTGCTATCGATATCAAGGAAGCGGTTATAAACGTAGCAATGGATTCAAGTTCAAACAGAAGTTCAAACAGTCAAACAGATTTTGATACTATTTTATCCGATGCCATTTTGAACGTCGACTCGCTCAGACATCTGCAATTTCAGCGCAAAAGCGATGGTGGTCGTAAGAAGGGTTCCCGCGGTCCTCAATCAAAAGTTGTGAAACTGAAGCTTTATCACCTCCATGAAGCATCTCCCGTTCCCACATTTGGTATAACAAGACAAGGTCTTGTGAAACAACATATGGACCAAGGTTATGGTATGTACTTGCTATTTCATTATCTTAAATCTTCTTAGAAATAAAGTATGTTTGAATGCCTGGAGATCTTACCAATCTCGCAGGACCAACGTTAATTTTGCAGGAAAAACGTAGGATAAGGTGGGGTAGTTTGGGTCTACGGGGTAATTTTGGTCCATCTAATTTTTTCGCTGTTAAAACGATCGCAAGTTCGAAATTCGATTCATGGCTCAGTGAGTAGTAGTCAGTAGTAAAATCTTTAATTCAATTTCTTGCAAACAGACCCAAATTACCCCACATTCCCCCCCATATTCAATTTAATGGCCTTTCTGTCAGCTGGAAAAAGGCCCATCTTCATTCTTCCATATTTTTCTGCAATGTGAGCATTTAGTTTGCAGAAAAATGGTTCAAGATGTTACTCTTTGGAAGAAAGAGTACCGAAGTTAAGCCCTGTCATTCTGCTGGACGGGCCGGGAACCCCAGCTGGCATTTTCACTTTGAGCCCCAGCTGGCATTTTCACATTGAGGGCAGCGCCAATCAAAATAGCTGCAGAAAAGTAAACGATTCATAATCCGTTTGAAAGAATAACGTTACAGACACACCGAATTTCTAACTTTGCGCAAATTGCGTTACAGTATTTCATACGACTACAATTCTTTATTCAAAAATGTTATTGAAACCATCTAAATTTCTCTGAACCTTATCATCGCCTCTGCATGGATACCACGATTACCAGATGAAACAGTCTTCAAAAGTAAGGGGGGACGGTGCGGGGAAAAAGCTTTCGCAGGAAGAAACTTTCGCGAGTTGGAAAAACGTGACTTTCTCAACAAGTATAAAACGCAGGTCTTCAGGTTGGTAAAACGCAGGCTTTCGGATCTACACCATATGCATAATGTGGAAGTCATTACACGAGTGATTTTGAATAGCAGGCCCCTCGCACTAGCCAGAGCCCTTTGGCCTGAAACCTGCGCTTTACCAACCTGCAAGCCTGCGTTTTACGAACCTGCAAGCCTGCATTTTACACTTGCTGCGAAATTTTTTGCCAAAATTGGAGATTTCATGGGAATAAACTTTCGCGAATTAGGCTTCTTGGGGATTTCTTGTCAAAATCGTTAATGTCGCAAATTATACTCGGCTCTTCAATGACTATTTCGAACGGTTTGGTTTCAACCAGGGGGTCCACTTAATTGACGACCCGGGGATGTGGCTCCCAATATGGTCTCATTTTCGGCTGAAACTTCCGGGAGAGGATTATACCTTTGCTTCTTTATTCCGGGACAGGTATGTCCATTGAACCTACTTGAATTATTTTGACGAGAACCATTATTCTTCCGGATCTTATTTCAGGACAGGTATTAGCAAGATTTGGTACCAGAAAGGTTTACAGAATACATTTTCACGAATTACGGTCAAAACGTGAGTNTGAATTAGGCCCAATACCCAAGGGGCAGAGAACCCAAGTCAAAACAATGAAATATGGCTGAGAAAGACTGCCAATGTCAAGGAAGGGAGATTTATGGCATTTCAGGGTAAGCAAAGAACCTAATTTATTCTAATCTAGCCCAGTTGTGTCCGGTCAGTCCTCGTAGTTAAATCAGCATGAATATAAACTATTTTTTGTCAATGTGCATATGTTGTAAAGCATTTACTATCAATTTTCTTGGTAATCTTTAGGTTTCGCTGTTGGCTTGATTTGTATCAGAGGCAAAGATGGTGATATTCCTGTTCAAATCAAATTGACCATAACAGATTTCAATGAAACTGCAGCAACTCACAATATCAGAACATTGGATTTCAAGTTTATGAAAATTTGTAGGAAAGGTTTGTTTCATATTTCTTTTCAAAATGCATGTAATTTTAAAGGTCATGTGTCCATATCGCATAAGGAGAGCGTATACATCAACTGTCAGCGCATAAGGAGAGCGTATACATCAACTGTCAACATCTATCAAATTCTCGTAAAGTGATTGGTTGAAATCTGAGCTGATTACATGACCTGATCACAGGGAAACCAGTTATCCAGCTTGAGTTTGTTGCATTTATCTTTTGGATGCTGCGTAGCTTCTCTGATACTGCGGTGGTGTTGCATTTATCTTTTGGACGCTGCATAGCTTCTCTGATACTGCGGTGGTGGGATTTTTATTTTCCGGCGCTGCGCTGGTAGAAAAGATGCGAAGGTTTCTTTTCTTCCCTTTCTTTTCTCTCTCTCCTCCTTTGCATCTTTTCTACCAGCGCAGCGCCGGAAAAGAAAAATCCCACCACCGCAGTATCAGAGAAGCTGCGCAGCGTCCAAAAGATAAATGCAACACCACCGCAGTATCAGAGAAGCTACGCAGCGTCCAAAAGATAAATGCAACAAACTCAAGCTAGATAACTGGTTTCCCCGTGACCAGATAAAATTGTTTGAACAATCTTCTGTGATTGCACAATCATGAAACGTCATGGGCAGTGGGCACACGCCCAACTTCGTATGGCATGCGAAAGTCACCAACATCAGATAAACTCGATTTTCCTGTTAAGTATTTCTGAAAAACCGAGTTCATCTGTTCAGAAAAACCCGGTTTTTCTCCGAGATTTGTCAACTGCACTAAACTACTCCGAGAATTTATCGAAAAACCGAATGCTTCGGAAAGACAGAGTTTTTCCAACAACGACAAATAGTTCGTCAGAGAAACAGAGTACTTCAGAAGAACCAAAAACCGAGTTTTTTTTAAATATGCTTTATCGTTGCATGATCTTTGCTGAGAACTTCCTGGATTTCTTCATAACCACGTGCTATCGATATCAAGGAAGCGGTTATAAACGTAGCAATGGATTCAAGTTCAAACAGAAGTTCAAACAGTCAAACAGATTTTGATACTATTTTATCCGATGCCATTTTGAACGTCGACTCGCTCAGACATCTGCAATTTCAGCGCAAAAGCGATGGTGGTCGTAAGAAGGGTTCCCGCGGTCCTCAATCAAAAGTTGTGAAACTGAAGCTTTATCACCTCCATGAAGCATCTCCCGTTCCCACATTTGGTATAACAAGACAAGGTCTTGTGAAACAACATATGGACCAAGGTTATGGTATGTACTTGCTATTTCATTATCTTAAATCTTCTTAGAAATAAAGTATGTTTGAATGCCTGGAGATCTTACCAATCTCGCAGGACCAACGTTAATTTTGCAGGAAAAACGTAGGATAAGGTGGGGTAGTTTGGGTCTACGGGGTAATTTTGGTCCATCTAATTTTTTCGCTGTTAAAACGATCGCAAGTTCGAAATTCGATTCATGGCTCAGTGAGTAGTAGTCAGTAGTAAAATCTTTAATTCAATTTCTTGCAAACAGACCCAAATTACCCCACATTCCCCCCCATATTCAATTTAATGGCCTTTCTGTCAGCTGGAAAAAGGCCCATCTTCATTCTTCCATATTTTTCTGCAATGTGAGCATTTAGTTTGCAGAAAAATGGTTCAAGATGTTACTCTTTGGAAGAAAGAGTACCGAAGTTAAGCCCTGTCATTCTGCTGGACGGGCCGGGAACCCCAGCTGGCATTTTCACTTTGAGCCCCAGCTGGCATTTTCACATTGAGGGCAGCGCCAATCAAAATAGCTGCAGAAAAGTAAACGATTCATAATCCGTTTGAAAGAATAACGTTACAGACACACCGAATTTCTAACTTTGCGCAAATTGCGTTACAGTATTTCATACGACTACAATTCTTTATTCAAAAATGTTATTGAAACCATCTAAATTTCTCTGAACCTTATCATCGCCTCTGCATGGATACCACGATTACCAGATGAAACAGTCTTCAAAAGTAAGGGGGGACGGTGCGGGGAAAAAGCTTTCGCAGGAAGAAACTTTCGCGAGTTGGAAAAACGTGACTTTCTCAACAAGTATAAAACGCAGGTCTTCAGGTTGGTAAAACGCAGGCTTTCGGATCTACACCATATGCATAATGTGGAAGTCATTACACGAGTGATTTTGAATAGCAGGCCCCTCGCACTAGCCAGAGCCCTTTGGCCTGAAACCTGCGCTTTACCAACCTGCAAGCCTGCGTTTTACGAACCTGCAAGCCTGCATTTTACACTTGCTGCGAAATTTTTTGCCAAAATTGGAGATTTCATGGGAATAAACTTTCGCGAATTAGGCTTCTTGGGGATTTCTTGTCAAAATCGTTAATGTCGCAAATTATACTCGGCTCTTCAATGACTATTTCGAACGGTTTGGTTTCAACCAGGGGGTCCACTTAATTGACGACCCGGGGATGTGGCTCCCAATATGGTCTCATTTTCGGCTGAAACTTCCGGGAGAGGATTATACCTTTGCTTCTTTATTCCGGGACAGGTATGTCCATTGAACCTACTTGAATTATTTTGACGAGAACCATTATTCTTCCGGATCTTATTTCAGGACAGGTATTAGCAAGATTTGGTACCAGAAAGGTTTACAGAATACATTTTCACGAATTACGGTCAAAACGTGAGTTTCTTCCCGTCACAAGGGGGACACTCAGCTCATACGTTGGGGCAAAGGTACATATTTTTTGTAATGGAAAAACAATCCGAGAATTTTTCAGGCATCCCAAAAATATCAGTTTAGCTTCATTGCAAACCAAAAATATCAGCTTGCCGCGTGAGTTTCTATCCTTCGTGTGTTCTTTAAAGTACTATCGAGTACTGAATAATGCCCATATCCTGCTTGTTAATTTTTGAAATTTTTTCCAACCCTCACCATTTATTCCAACCCCCCTTTTATTTATTCTTGAAAAATGAAAATGATAGTGAACATTTTTTTGAATAATTCCTTTGAATATAAACCAAGAACTAAGACAACAGTTATTTTGAATTTTTGCACCCCCTGCAATTATTATCATAGCGAACCATTTCCAACCCATCTGATCATTCTCACCCATCCCCCTCCGTTTATTCCGTACTTGAGAGTACTTTTTATCAGGGAAAATAACAGGAAATCAACATAGATTTGAAATTTACACAATGTAATGTATATAAGAGGGCACATTACTATCTAAAGCACCCTGTGCCTTTTGCACATATTCTAATGCAGTCTTTACAAAGTTCAGACATTTTTCTCCAAAACTGTAGCCTTGAAAAGCTCCTAAAAGTTGTAGTTCTGACATGTGGGCTTTGATTGTAGGTGTTTGCATTGTCACAAGAACTAGTGTTAGTGAGCATTTGTGTGAACAATTTCAACACACTCAACTCTCCACACAAAGAGATAATGTACCTCTTACGCTTGTACTACAGTTATTCTGGGAAAAATTGTCTGGTGATACTTTCTTTTATTGGATATAGGGCTGGGGTAAAATGCGTCATTTTATGTCTTGTTTCTAGAACTTATGTTCCAAAAATGAGTGTCCTTCGCTGTATACATTTGCAGCTTTTCAATTAATACAATTTTATTTGTTTACCAAAGACAGTTTCTTTAACTTATCATATAAATGGAAATCTGTGAATTTGCTAATGACCTACTTTGCCCCACTCTGAAACATTATACTTTCGCGCCATTGCCCAGCACAGTATTATTGATGAACCACTATTTGGATGAAACAGCACTTTTTTTTCCTTACCAGCCTCACTGAAATGTGCAATGGAAGATACAGTAAATGTACATAATTTCCTTTCACTTATTTGAAAAATTTCTCAACAATTGAATTAAGCAATACTTTTTGAATGCGATTGTTCTCAAATGCACCAAACTTGTTTGAGACTTCGTTCGAATAGTAGAAGATTTTGTTGTGCGTAGTTTTTCCTCGCAATAACATCTAATTTCTTTTAGGTTACCCAAGGCAATGTTTCAATGCAGAGTCTGGTCGTCCAAAAGCAATGTGTCTATCCATTCATATGAGCGAGGATCAAATAACTCAGAGACTTCATGACATCTTCCCCAAGCTACGTGGTTGTCCATTCCATCTGTTCAAGCGGATAAGCGAACAGCTTTGGATCTTGTGGGGGCCAGAGATAACAGAAGCTTGTGGGAACTTAATTACGGTGATGTCATAATTGTTCAGCAGGAAGTTACTGCAGGTACTGATCATCCTCCAGCTCAACATCATTCACAATCTTCTGCAAAGAAATCTTTCATGGACAGCAATGATGACTTTAACCCAGATTTGTGGATGTTTTCAAGTTCAATAAATTCATCAACATTCTCTGGTCCACCATCAGTACAATCGCTGGAAAGGCAGAACCACCACCAACAGTACAGTTTCCAATTACTATAACAGCCACACTTCAAACAACTGCATCTTCATACTCAGCACCATCACCACTGGCACAATAATCAGTAGCAGAAATTGCAGCACAATCAGTGCATTTCACAAGCAACAGCGCTGGCCATAGCACACATCACATTTCTCTGCCTAGACAGCTGATTGAGCTAACTATCATTTGCAGAGGTATGACAGAGAGATACACATTCATTGGTGATTGCAAGCCAAATGATGTGTACTGTTCTGTGGTTAACAGATCCAAACTAGAATGCTGCAAACAGAGATCAAGTACAAGCCAAAAACAGCAACTGCACTCTGGCACAGTGGAGCATCAGATCAGGCAAGCCTTATGTAGTTGAAGATAATGTTGATGAATGTCGTTGGCTTTCTACCATGGCACCAGTTAAAGACGATGATCATCCGGAGGTCTCAGTAAGAAATAATTTTATTGAATTACACTGGAATCAAGCGTGTCACTGGCTCTTTTTCTCTCTGTTTCTACTAATTCTGGATGCCTTCAATCAAGCGCTCTACTCAAGATGCTCGACGTAACCTCATTGCCTTCATTTCAAAGTATCCTGATGATATCAGCAACACTGCTTATGAACTTGGTATGTCTACATTTAAGAAAACAAGATTTACAAGCCACGTCTTCTTCCTCAGCAAATGTCTTCGCTCAAATGTTACACCAAAGGGATTTAGACTCAATTTTCATTCTTCTAATTTGTCTAGAAAGCTTCAGAAACATCTTCAATCATGTTCAAAAAATCTTATGCGTACAACGTTGCAGCAACATAAAGATACCGCCCAATTGAGTTCTGATAAGCTACCATTGCTGGCAAATCGTTTACGAAACTTATGCATTAACTTTGAAGACTTTTTATCTATTCGTCAAAAGATTCATGAATTTAACCAACTAATTTATGATGCCCTTAAACAAACAAAAGAAGATAAATTCAAGGAACTTGTATCTGCTAAGTATGGTGATAATACCGAAATAATATCAACGATTCCACACAATATTGTACAAACCATCCCACCAGAATTGCCATTAACTCAGGAAGAAAGAAATCTCTTAAGTAAAGGACTTAAATTCGTTCCAGTTAAGAAGACAGTTGATGAATTTCAATCTATGCATGACACTGAATCCTTTTTTCGCCGTCTTCGTCTTAAAGCCCATTTCAATAACATCAATAACGATCAAGACACCCAAGACTCTGATGAAGAAGAATCTCCTAATGATCTTCAAACAAAGAAAATAGCCAAGCTTTTCCCTTCCAAATCCACCTGGACCCCTAAAGCAGGAAAGTATGCAGCCCTGGACCTTTACATTGAAAAGTGCAGGTATGAAATTTCTAAACTTAACTTTAAATCTAAGCAAACAAGATCCAACCTCACATCTCAAGAATGGAATGCTTTAAAGCAACTAAAAAATCGGGACGACATTGTCATCAAACCAGCCGACAAAGGAGGCCGTATAGTCGTTTGGAGCAAAGATTTGTATGTTCAGGAAGGTCACTCTCAACTGCAAACCACTTCCTACCAAGCACTAAACAAGAATCCAACCAAATCCTTCAACAAAACCATCATAAATTTTGTCAAAGATGAAATCAACAACGAAAATCTCCCCTCCAATGCCTCTGCACTATATTTTCAACATCCTAGGACTTCTGTTTTTTATATGCTGCCCAAGATTCATAAACCCAATAATCCTGGTCGCCCCATCGTGTCAGCCGTTTCCTGCCCCACTTCTCAAATAGCAGCCTACCTTGACTCAATTTTCACACCAATCGTCCAAGATCTTCCTACCTATGTCAAAGATTCTTCCCACGCCCTTCGCATCTTTAAAGAATTCAGATTCACAGGACCACACAAATATCTGTTCACTATGGATGTTAAATCATTGTACACTTGCATTCCCCACAATGATGGCCTACAAGCACTAAAGTTTTTCCTTGACAAACGACGCCTTCAAAGCCCACCAACTACCACTCTTCTTCGCCTTGCTGAATTGGTCCTAACTACTAATGCCTTTTCCTTTAATGGTCAATATTATCTTCAGACATCTGGCGTTGCCATGGGTAGTAAACTTGGCCCAAGTTATGCCTGCCTCTTCGTTGGCCACCAAGAACAGCTTATCTTTCAATCTTACAATGGTCCTTTTCCTTGCCTGGTCAAAAGATACATCGACGATATCGTTGGAGCAACATCTCTTCCTTTGGCCGATCTCCAGAAATTTATCAACTACACCAACAATTTTCACCCAGCCTTACAATTCACGCACTCTATCACAGAAGAAAGCCTGCCATTCCTGGACATCCTCCTCAGCATCTCTGATGACCAAATCTCCACGTCTATCTTCTACAAAGCTACAGATTCCCATTGCCTCCTTAACTACGACTCATCACATCCGAAGAAATGCAAAGACTCCATCCCTTACTCGCAACTCCGCCGTCTCCGCCGTATTTGTTCAAATGATGATGATTTCAGTTTAAAAGCAGAGGAAATGTCTTCTTTCTTCAAACAAAACAAGTACCCTGACCACATCACCCAAGCAGCTTTCAATAAAGTTAAGGATCTTTCTCAAGACGAAGCCCTCCAACCTTCTAACAACGAAAACAGCAACAACCGCATTCCTTTCACCCTGACCTACCACCCTTTTAACAACAATGTAAAGAACATAATTTATAGCAACTTCAACATTCTAACCAACGACACAGAAACAAAGAACATCTTCATTGCACCTCCACTTATGGCTTTTCGCAGAGACAAGAATTTAAAGGACTCCCTAGTCAAAACCAACCTAGCAACCTCACAACTGCCTGGTACTTTACCTTGCCAACATCGCCTCTGTCAGACCTGCACCCACATCAACCAATCGACCACTATCACCAACCAAAACCGAACCTTCAATATCAGATCTAACTTTACCTGTTCATCATCCTGCGTTATCTATTGTATCATCTGCACCAAATGTCAATCTTTCTACATCGGCGAAACCTCCCGACAAATCAACAACCGTTTTGGGGAACATAAACGTAATGTAAGAAACAAGATCCACCTCGATGAAAACCATGAAAACGATCCAGACAGCAACATATCCAGACATTACAACTCAGCCAACCATTCAACTGCCGACATGTCCATTCTTGGCTTGTTATATGCACCTCAAGACACCACCAAACGCAAGACATTGGAAAAACGCTTAATTTTTAACTTAAAAACTCTTTATCCTAATGGACTAAATAAGCAATTTACTTATCTGCAATAGGTCCTTCCTTACTCTTTTCTCACATTCCTCCCATTCCCCATTCCCTATCTACGCTACGTCACGTCGCATCTCGCATTCCTTCCTATTTGTCGAATCTTCTCTTCTCTTTGCTCGGCTCGATTGATTTCGAGTCACTTGATAACGAGTATATGCTCGAAACGTCGTGTTTTAAACATCTAAGCTATTTTTGGTACTTAAATCATTTATACATTTTATTACTGTTCAATTACATAGTACCACACGCAACGAACATATTTTTAAGAAATAACCATGACTGAGCAAGAGTTAACCATCCGCAGGATTCAGCTATATACAGCCTTGAATGGCGCACAGCAAATACTTGTTCACCGATCACATCTGGCTAGTGATGCTATTGAACAATGCCAAGATTCTTCGACTCTAAAGCAGAACAATTTGTCAAATTTGAAGCAGAGGATGGTGATGATGGCTTGACACATGATTTTTTTTTACAATTCTGGCAAAAGTGGACAAAATCATTGCTGGTAGTGACAAAATCATCACGATGGATGCCCGCAACATGCTACCAGATCATCAATGCAATGCAGTAGGAAGAATACTGCTCCATGGCTCTCCGTTATGTGGATATCTTCCATACTACCTGAGTCCAAGTGTTCTCTTCTGGCTCCTTGCAGGAACTGAGCCCTCCAACAAGTTGATGCTGCAGCAGTTCTGTGAGAGCCTTGCAGAAGGGGACAGAAAGATTGTTCGAGAAGCAATCAAAATGGAAGTCTTGACACATGAGGCCAAACTTCACTTGGCAGTAATTCTAGGGCAATATGGCCTTGGTGAACTGCCAAATAAAGACAGACCGGAACATGTATTGAGTCTTTGGCGAGATACACGGTTCTTATAAATCCATTCCGCTACCTGTACAACTTGCGACATCCGATTGCTGACATGGCCTTTTTGCTGTTCGGTTCAATCATAGAGGTCGAGATTTCCGCCATGCTTCAAAGGATGCTACCTACCGGAATGCAAGTAGTGACCCAGTTGCATGTCAGCAACTCGAGAGACGATGCAAGCTCTCGAGGAAAGAGTAGCTTATTACCTACAGACGTTGTAGGGATCAGCTGATAGCGTGCCTTCGCTTCGTCTCTGGCTGTGAGATTTTTTCCAGTGAGGTTGAGTTCAACAGTGAGATGGTGGAAGAATTAATGGCCCCCGCTGCACACACTTGCTCTGCAAGCCTTCATCTTTCGCGGTACTTTTTAGCGTATCAAAGCTTCACCAGTGTGATGCAGAATCTTTTGGCCCGTCCTGGATTATGGGCAAGGTTTGAGTTAATCTAAGTTCAGCACGTAGGCTCTATTGTTAATCGTATTTGGACACACAATTTTGGACATTGAATTTTTGAATGTATGAAATGTCTAAGTATGAGCATTTGTATTTCAATTTTAGGTATGTTTTAATTAACGCATTCATATACATCGAAAGGACATTTGCCAAAAGTTTGTATTGATCCGCTTGCTTAGTCTTTATGCGTCGAAGTAGGAGCATTTGTATTTCAATTTTAGGTACATTTTGATAAGCACATACATATGCATCGAAAGGACACATGCCAAAGTTTGTTTTGGTCCGCTTGCTTAGCCTTTTATGAAGTCTGTGTATTTGTATGTCCTAATCGGCTGAGGTTAGGTCCACACCATGTCAAATGATTGATGTCTGATAAAACAACTTTTGATTTCTTTATCATCTTTCTTGCAATGAAAACTTATTCGATGAACGCAAAAAAATACGATGATAATGAGTACTCTACAGGGTGTCCCAAAAAATTTTGCCCCGTTTGCTCCAAGATAGCAACGAAACGGCAAAAGATTCTCGCCAAAGTTTTGCATGATATTGTTCTTCAGATATTCAATTAAAATTTGCTACCATCCCCGTAAAAATCCGTTGAATAATGATGGAGCTATGACCTTCAGGAGACCAAATTTGCCTGATGACTGAAACCAGCGGTCGGCCATTTTGTCTTACGATTTTGCTGCGATAAATAGCTCCATGAATGAAATGAAACTGCAGCCTCCAATGTCATAGCTCTTGTCAAAATTCTGCTAATCATCAGAGAGTTCAACTATTTCTTACTTCACAGAAACTATTTCTTACCTCACATGAAGCTAGTGATCACTGCAAAATAGCATGACAAAATGGCCGACCGCGGGTTTCAGCTATCAGGCAAATTTGGTCAACTGAAGGTCATAGCTCTATCATTGTTCAATGGATTTTTATGGGGATGGCAGGAAACTTTATTTGAGCATCTGAAGAGCAACATCACATACAAGTTTGGCGAGAATCTTTTGCCGTTTTCGGGCACAATTTTCAAGCAAACAGGGCACAATTTTTTTGGGCCACCCTGTATACCTTTTTATGAGTCATAATATCTAACTGTAATCCCACGGTGTCACTTGCTTATAGCCTAACCTGGAAGGTTTTCTTTTGGCCATGTTAATAATTCAACACTAAAGTGACAGCTTATATAAAGATTCACCAAGAAGGTAAAGATGCTGCTATCTTTGTGTTCAGTGTTGATGTTAAGATTTTCAAACAGAAAATCCGTTGACGAATACAGGGTTCTTCGTTTGAAACACTTTGGAGTTGACTCTTGAAATGCGAAATGTCCATTATAAAAAATATAAAAATATTAGGCAAATATTAGGCAAATATTAGGCAAATATTAGGCAAATATTAGGGCTTTATCGAAAAGAAAATATTTAGGAAATAAAATTCCATTAATTTTTTTAATCATTTACCCTCTTTTATTCCGATATTGTACAAGTTTTGAAAATAGACCCATTTCCCCCGCTTTTCGGAAATAGTGGACCTATTTTAGTTGCCGAAATAGGAATTTTTTCAAAATATTTAACTGCCTCTATTAGAGCTGAGATTTTTTGGCAGGATCCAAGAAGCAACGAATGTCAATTAAACGAAAAATTTACCCTAAGTACAACTCGCAACTGCAACTCCCACATTACCATATCACGATATCTGCTGGTTTCAGATTTTAGTAGCGTGATTTTTAAGTGGATTAGTAAAGTGCGAGTTGCGAGTTACGAGTTACGAGTTGCGAGTTGGTGCTTTCTGCGAGTTGCGAGTTGCGAGTTAATAGTGAAAAGTGCGAGTTGGTACATTTAAAATGCGAGTTGCGAGTTCGGTAAAAAAACTTCAGATTTTACATCTTTTGCAGC
>REGL01000805.1:66167-76966 GCA_004194395.1 Aurelia aurita complex sp. Pacific | reverse complement strand
AAAAGTGCATGCTGTGTACCATAGCCCTCTCGAAACCCACAAAGAAATGGGGACAAGAAGCTTTGGGCATAAGGTAACATTTGATCTTGCATCAACCTTTCGTAAATTTTCGATACTGATGGCAAAACTGTGATGGGTCGGTAGTTCTTTTTTGCAAATGCGTCCTCTTTTTTAAACAGCGAACTTATATCTCCGGCTTTCAGTTCTTCAGGAAAAGTATTTTTGGATAATCCAGAGTTGTACAGATTTTGAATGACTGAACAAAATATATCAGAATTTTCCTTAAGAATTCTTGCAGGTATGCAGCTGATCGGAGAAGCCTTATTCGAATTAAGTTTTCTGATTTGGACGGCAACATCTTCAACAGTGACCTCTCTAAAATTAAACTCATCGGAAAACGTAGCTCTTTCTTTGATTATGCGTATGCTTGGGTGTGATTCAAATTTCTTTATAGCTTTATCGATTGGATCTATTATGTCATTTGCTGGCAGCAATAATGATTCATTAGCAGAGATCCCTAAACTTTCTGTGATGTTTGCGAAATAATTGTTGAAAATCTCTGCAATTTCAGAGTCCTTATTTATCATTTTCCCGTCCTCAATCAAAGTGACAGATGAATTTAGCTGCACCTTGTCTGAAAATAGTGGCTTTACAGTTTTCCAAAATTTGTGATTATCGGTGAGGTCACCGAGGTTAATATTCTTATAATAATCAAATTTAGCCTTTCGTAGCAATTTCACGCATTTGTTCCTCTGCTTTTTAAAAGCTTTGAGGTTTCCTTCTGTTCTGTCGTTGTGATATTTATTACGAAGCTTGGTTCTATGCATGTTTTCTTTACGCAAAGCTTTCGTCATAAAAGGCCCATCGTTTGCACGAATATATTTTTTCTTAACAGGTGCATGTTCATTCAGCACGCCCATGACCACAGCCTCAAAAGCACCATAGTCTCCACTCTCAATTAGTTCTTGTGAGAGCCTATTAGTGTACCCCCGGGCCTGTAAGCTCCTTCGATAAATAGGAGCAGATTCTTACTTTCTTTTTTCCCAGGGGGGTACGTAGTATATTTGTCCGCCGGGGATGTGCCTTTTTTTATTAGGGGTATCGTTTTCACAAATTTTTTCTAGCACAGACAGGGTATCAAAATCAAAAATGAAGCGAGTTTTGTAGAACAGGTTGTCAAAACATGTCAAAAGGGAATATTCTGTTAGATTGGGTCATTTTTCGGTCAAATTTCATATTTATGAGTCTACTGTCACCAATTTTTGTAGAATAGGTTATCATTTTGAGCGAAAAATTCTGTAGCAGCGTAAAAATATTTGGTTGGCACACCCCCGTACAAATTCAAGTCAAGCACCCCCCCCCCCCGGGCCTATTTTCCTTGATAGAGAAGGCACGGAAATAATTGTTCTGACATAAACTTTCAAATTTTGATCTTGCCAAGATGAGGGAAAGTCACTATGCGCCATCTTCAATTTTCCTTCTACAATTCTCAGTTCATGGAGGCAACTGGCGCAACCAGAAGTGTTACTTATGCAATTGTTATTCAAAAATATACAAAAGAAATCGTTAGGGAACTTCTGTTGTTGTTGTTGTTTTTGTTGTTGTCGTCGTCGTCGTTGTTGTTGATTTACTGTTATTCGATATTTACAGAGCTAAGAATATGTACCGGGTGAGCCGTGAGCCAGAAAAAAGTTTCCACTTTTGAAAATTCGAAATACCACAAGTGCTTCATGGATTTGAATGATTCAAGTTCCAGTTGATCAAAGTATTGTTGTGATTTTTCTCGTCTTCTTAGGAGCACTGCAAATATTGGTAAATTCAACTTTACAAAAATTTCATGGTTGCAAGATTAATGAAAAAGGCCTAAAAAATTTGATGAAATCATTCGGACTCTCCTCACGCAGAACAATACTCACGAGCGTTTCACTTCTCTCAAGAGTTATAAGACATAGACTCTCAAACAGATACTAAAGATTTTCAATCCCATGGCAATAGATGTGCATACGATAGCTCTCACCCATGCAAAATTGCATTTCCTGCGTTGTTTTGAGCGAGGAGTCAACTTGAATTTACCAAGTTTTGCAGTGTTCGTAAGAAGGCGAGAAAAATCACAAAATACTTTTTGCTGTCAAGCAAATATTGATTCATTCCAATCCATTCAGTACTCTTGATGCTATGAAGTTTCAAAACTGGGAACTTTTGCTGGTTCACCCGGTACAATTTATACAAAGTTAACTAATCTAAATCGAATAGAAATAAAATGTATGCATAGATCATTATCCCCCATTGCTTTATCAAAAGTTTGAAGCGTTTCAAGTTTTCAGCGGATTTCAATTTATTTGGTAAGCCATTCCATATTTGAGGCCAAACGAACTCAATACTACCGGGTGAGCCAGAAAAAGTTCATAGGAAACTAGTACTACGATGACCAAAATTTAAGAACTCTAGTACTTGAAGCTCAAGAACAGTTAAGAAACTCTTAAATTATTTTTCTGTATGTCTCTCTTATTTTATGTCTTTCTAACAAAGGTACCTTCATCTTTTTTTAACTTTTAACTGCAAAAATTAGTAAATTTTTGCCTTAATATGCATGGCTTATTCGTGGTGACAATGTCAATGCATAATGCAAGCCCTTTGTCGATAAGAAGGCTCAACTTCGAACAATACCGCGATTTTGGGCCCAAAAAAATAAGAAACTAATTAAAAAACTTTTACACCGAAATTTTCATGCGAAATTAACAAACTCCAAGTTTCTTATAAAAAACGTGTACCCCTCTCTAATAAACTCCCCTCTCTCTTAAGCCCCCCCCCCCGGAGTCTCAGAATGTAGATAAGCCTCCAGGTGCTCAATAGAGTTAAGACTCGATATTTGTTGTTCTTGTAGGATTCCCCCAGTCAGAAGACCCAGAACCAGTAAAAAAGAAGAAAACAAAAGGTCAGTATGTTTTCTGTTTATTATTTTCATGCCAAGGCAGATTTACTTTTTATATCCCTGCAGAGTTATAAATATTAGCGAGTTGTTTGATTGGACAGTCAATCAGACAGTTAATGTGCGGTCCAGAGAAATGTCCACACACATTCTTATGTGAAGAGGTTACATACCCTGTCAATTTTGAATACCAGGACAGACCGACAGAACTTACACATAATGTGGCAAAGGTTTCCAAGAATTTTACCTGCTAAGAATTTTCAAGTTGCTTCTACTGCAAGATCATGGGTTTCGATTTCGAATCTCATTCCGCAGAGCTTTGACTTCACGAGAGAGAACACAAAGTTCAGGTCAGTTCAGTTCAACTTTAAAACTTCGCTACATACAAAAATCTTTCTAAAATAACATACAATCAACTAGAATAATGAATTACACAACAGATCACAAAAAATAAATGACAAATTTTACAATAGGATAACAAAGAATTTGTGTATTGAGAGTAATCTCTTAAAAGAGGAGCTAGGAGCTCTCTCAGTACACGGACTAATCAAAGAGAGAGCGCCCCGGAAGAAGCACGTAGCCAGGTCAGGACTGTAAGGAATCCAGTAATTTAACTCTTACAGTAGAAATGTCTTCTACAAATGGTTAAATCTTCTTTTTAATTGGCTTTTTACGAGGTTTATTCTCCAGCAAGAAGTATTTTTTGAGCAGGTGGAACTTTGGACAGTCAGATGTCACTCGATTTCATAAATTTCTATTCAACTTCAGCGTGACATTTTTTCTCCCAAACAATGGAATTTCCATCCGCCAGAAAGTTTCACTTATCAGAAACTATAATTCTTGCCAAAACTACTGGAACATAGGCACAGTTCAGTGTTGTCGTGATGTTTCCTTGAAATATTGAGATGAAAACGTACGTTTATAACCTTTAGTCCCCCTTCTCATAATTCAATATTGACAAGGTCGAATGGTATTTGATTCAAGCTACATTGAAAGGGGGGAGGGGGAGGGGGACACGTAATCTAACACCGAAGTAGTGAAAATTTTGTGATTGGTCACAAATATTTTGGTCAAGATTGTCGCTGTGAAGCATCCAAAGTAGGGACCAGATAACCTTGTGTCTTTTCCTGCTTTGGATGGCACAGTAACGAGTAATCTTGTTTATGTTTTAATTGTTTTGATGAGGACAAAAAATATGAAATATTTTCGAATTCAAATTTATTTCAAGAAATTTTAATTGCTTGATTTCATGCGGGGTTTTTCTAAATTTCAGATGAGATCGATATTGACAAAACAAGTGTCTTCTACATAGCTGTGGGGGTAGCATGCGGCACAATTTCGATCATTGCTATTGCGGTAGCAACACTTCATGTCCAGTCAATGCCTAAGTTGGTTGACCATACAAAAGACTTCAAAGACTATGTGTCACAAAGGTATTCACGTTTTTCTTCATTATATCGTTGAGAAGTTTACTCTGTTCCACAACAAAAGATTATTCTGTTCCACAGTTTCGTCTCATTTTCATTCAAAATTCTGTATACACAAAGTCCTTTCATTTGACCCATACTAAATAGGAAAACAGATATAATAGCTACATTAGATGCATTGCAGTAAGGTCCCGCATTTAAGAAACCACTTGAAATAAACTTTTAGGCTACTGAAAAATAATTAACCCCCCCCCATACTCATAACAAGCTCTTGGGGCTCATACCCAAAATGAAGTTTCTTGTATTTTATCAACACCCAGGTCTGACGGTCCAACGGTCCAACGTCCAGGTCTGACGGTCTGGGGAATATCCCACTTCATGCAGGGCTCATAAGAAATTGCTACGAAAATGTCTTAGATTTAACAGACCTAAATTTACATTGATGTACTCTTGACAAGCATTGATAACACACACATGGCTAATTAATCTATACATTACCCCCATTCTATTGTAACGTATTTTTCCAGGACTTTCCAGAAAATAAATTCGAAACTTAAGAAACGTTCAGCCTAAAAAATGAAAAGTATCATAGATGTAAGAAATGGTTTCTTAAATGCAGGGCCTTACTACATATACATTAAAGCTAAAATTGTGTAACCTATCTACATGGCCAGTAACCTATCTACATAGCAGCTGCTCTTCCAGGGAGTCGTGTTTTGAATGATTTCAGATGACATTCTAATTGCTTTTTGAATCCACTAATTGTAAGGAGCTCTCTGATGTTAATGGGAAGATCGTTCCTAGCTTTGAGACCTGAATAGTGAACACCTTTCTTGACATATTCAAGATCATTTTTTGCGATTTTCAAGTCTCTGCAAGTGCTTGTCCTGTACTTGGAGTGCTCGGTCCTATGGCGATGTTTATCCAAAAGGCTTTTGGAACATTGCCTGTTGATTATTTTCTGTGCCATGCCTGATCGATTGAATTTTGTTAGTTGTTCATATTCAACCAATCATGAGACCAATTATTTCACTTCAATTAACAGCCTCGTTTTGAAAATTATTCACAATTTTTCATATGAAATTTTAGAGGCCAAATTTGGATTAAGCACCTAAACTTTAGTCTACCTACGAGTTTTCATATTGCTAGCGGTCGTAATGTTAATCTTCTGGCGATGTAAAGTTTAAAAACCTGTAAGGGATTTCACCGTAGAAAATGACTCGGCTGTAAATTTTCACCCCGAAAGACTGTTGACGGTCAAATATATCCCTTCTAAATTTTTGAACTTTACATTGTCATAAAATCAACATCACAATCGCCAGCAGTGTAAAACACGAAACAAGACTAAAATTTAGGTGCTAAATCCGAATCTGGGCTCGACATTTTGAAACGAAGAATAGGAAGAAATTTGGGCAAATCTCCAAAACGATGCAGCTTAAAATTGAAGTGGTGTGGTGTATTCTCTTTTGTCTGGCCTTATCAATATTTGGATATGTAAATCTTGCAAATGAAGCTTTATTCCAACTTTTATTGTATGGCAATAAAGATTTTCCTATTTCACTAAATAGACATATTCTTGAGCTAACGCTACATTTTATCCATGAAACTGGTCGATTCGAGTGAATTGCTGTAGCCACTTACCCATCCCTTCATAAGCCACCCGATTTTGTCCCATGGTTAAAGTAGTTTCTTTTCCTTTATTATCTTTATTTAATGGCCTCGGGGTAGACACAGCCTTTTGCTCCCTGGGGTTGATCGTCCTAGTAGTATTGTAGAGTAATTTTGTAAGTAATGTAGTTCGTAATCTGTATTGTAAATTTTATTTGGAATATATTATATAAAAAAAATAACCTGCTCTAACCTGCAGACGTTTGAGAGTATAAGACTCCCCCGGTTCACATTAGTATATCGGAAATGGCTCTCGACAGTGAAGCAGCATTGTTAAATTCATCGTTAACCTTCATTCTTGTCCCAACCCTCTTTAGGATTGTCTTTTTAGATTCTCTGTAGCAAATTGAATCTTTATTTTGAGCATTAATTCTGTTGTGTGAAGCTGTTTGTTTTTGACCAATAAACTTTGCATTGATAACTTGTTGAGGACAGTTTAAAGAACTGTCAACAAAGGAGCAATGTTGAACATATTTTTTGGAAAGTAGGGGAAAGTATTTACTATTTTTGAAATATTCGTATCTAAAGCTGGTATCCTATTCAAAGCTACTTTAGAGAGCAAAGACCTTCCGTTGTTGTCTGTTGGCAGATCTGGTAATTGCATTCCAAATTTTCAATTCTATTGTCATAGCAAAGTCTTCTTTGATCCTAACAATGTAACAATTTATAGGGTCTCTGTTTGGTCTCAATTTCAGGACACAGCGTTGTTAAGTTTTTGACAGAGAGATGGTGTTTTAAAAGCTTATTTCATTACCAGTAGAATATACTAATATATTTTACTTCATTAAGCATCATTAGCGAGACTGTTTAAACTGACTTAGCATTCTCTATCAATTTTAGTGACACAAACAGCCAAGGACCAAGTACTGCTCCACGAATTACTCAACCAGTTGGAACTCTAAATTATCAAAGTAAGATGATTTATTTTTCTTGAATTCAGGACAAACCACGATCTGTGTGAATGTGTAAGGATGTTGCTGGATGCTCTTAGCGAAGATGATTACGATAGATTGACAGCAGTCACAAATCAAAGCGACACGAAAGCACAGGTGACAACCAGATGTCCCAAAGCCTTGTTTGACGTTTGATTAAATATCAAGAAGTAACAATAAAATCAACGGGCTCCATGATCAGATAAAGTTGTTCCAAAGACCTTAAAGTGTGTTGAAGGCTAAAGGCTTGCTTTTGCAGCAAAACACCTAAAAATACCTCCATGAAATCAAGGTTGGATGTGTGCCATGAACGATGCATAGCCAACAAACAATGCTGTGCCTCAATGTTTTCTCTGTTCGATTCGTAGAGAATCCTACTTATCATTGCAAGTTACCTTTGAATTGATTTTCACGGACAGATTAACTTTTGAAATGTGGTTCATCGGCGCTATTAGCAAACAAGGACGTATTAGTACTAGCAGTGTCTGTATAAGCTAAGCTGCTTCTCATCCCCCTTGTTCCACATTTTCAATGGATTTATGCTAACATTGAAACAATGTTAACTAGTAATCTGAGATTGCCAATTCTCTGTTTTTTTGTTTTGCAGTTGAAAAGCAAAAGAAAGATGTCAGAGCTCGTCTGAAAGATATTGAGATCTCAAAAACTCTTGTGACGCTGGGAAATGTCGTTCAAGAGGGTAGGATTATCATATCTTTATATATTTTCATTTCACGTTTGGACCAGATCTTTAATTTTCTCATCTATGGTATAGCTTCTACGCCATCAAAGGCCTGTTACTCGTGACAATAGTTTTCAATGAAACATATGGCTCTACTCGCAAAAGAAACAGTACAAACAGTATTCTTAATACTTTCTCCTTACAACACTTGTTGTAGCATTCTGCTACCTAACTTACTGGGTGGTATTGAATGAACAGAATTCCGCTTGACAGTAAACGGATTGAAGTATTTTTGTTGTTATTTTTCTAGCATTTTTATAAACAAGTAAGACGAAGGTGAATTCGAATCTGCGAAAGTTCGTTCCTTTGGAATTGGCTGAAAAAGTGCCTAAAACACTTGATCAAATCATATAGAATCTATTTTTTATAATCCAATTAAATGCTACAATACATATTACGACCTACACTGCGTACACTAATTACTATACAATACAATTAGGACGATAACCCTAGGGGAGTAAAAGGGTGTGACTACCTCGAAGCAATTACATATAGATAAAAAAACTACTTCAACTACACAACTACAACAACGCATGACAGAAATAAGAACGATTTGATACGTAGATCTATTTCACATTAGATATCAGATCAAAATGAATCTTTCAGGCAGAAAAATACGCTAGGGCATTTTACTCTCTATCCTATCATGAATTGGTACGAAATGAATTTGTAAGTAATCACGAAAGTTTGTTATCCCATGGCAGCCCAAACTTTTGTTCCTTAATGCTTAGGGGAGTTGAAATATTCTTTCGTACTGTTCTGTGCTGTGTGCAGAGATTCTTACAGTTTTTTCGAATGTATTAGGCCCTTTCAAGGCCTTTTGCAGCCAATGATGTTTCGTGAATTTGAATTTGCTGCTTTTCTGAGTGCTCTTGAAAACATGAAAAAATCACAAAAATACCCAAGTCTTTCTGCTCTCAAGTGGAATTCGGTACATTCAAATCCTCAGGGGGGGGGGGATACCGCAGTATTTTTTGTGTTACGGGGACGTGCCATTTTTGGTATGTATTTTTTAAAACGTTGCGGAAATATGGGTATCGGGTATCATTTTCAGATACTTTATGGAGTTATGGGTATATTTTTCGGAAATTTGGCGGAATTATGGGTTCTGTTTTGTAGAAAATTTTGCAAACGTATAGAATTTACAGGAAATTTTTTCATAATTTCTGGAATTATTGCCGTGAATTTTACTAGATACGCCCCCCCCCCCTTCCCAAGTTCAAATCCATCTAGTATTGCAGGCGATTTTTCCAGTGCCTAAATTGTTTTGGTTCACCCAATATTTTTGAGATCCTAAAATGAAACTAGAGACGATTGCAACTTGAAATTTAAGATTTTATCAAGGTTTTATCAGCTACAGTTGCATCCATAAGTCTGAGTCCAGTTCAGTTCCCAAATTTTTTGTTTTATCATTCATGAAAGCCATTGATGTTATCATTTTTCTTAAAACAACACATTGTCTCCTCTTGACGACATTTTATGAAATACTATTACAGATGCTTGACCATCAAATACTGAAATAAAATTAATTTTGCTAATTTTGTATTTGTTTTTTATGCATGATAAGAGTAAGCGAAATTGGTTTTGGACTCAGACTTTTGCCTACGATTGTATTTCTTCGTTAAATCTTTGTTTTGCATAGGATATGTATCTTGTCATAAACAATTCTACACAAATGCATAAAATAATGAATTCTTCCTTGTGATGCTTTTTTCAACATTTCTTGTATGAACGTATTCGAGGGACCATATTTTACTATTATGTTTTTTAGGTGCCTTTGGGCGGGTGTATGTTGGCTCATTGCTAAGCAGCGAGAGTGGGGAAGAACAGAAGGTCTTTATTAAAACAGTTACAGGTAGGAGTATTATTGTACATGAAGGCGTTGTTGCGCAGTGGTGTATTCCTCTGACATTGCAGCCAAAACAGTCAAGCGGACAGGGTTCGATCCCAGGCAAAGCCCGGTCACTTCAGCGTCATGACAAGGGGTCGTGGACTCGATTAGGCCTATTTTATTTCTGCGTTCCCAGCGCTTGGTCTTAAGATCACCACTTCAACTTCACTTTCACTTCACTTCACCTTGTATATTACTAGTGATTCACTCCTGATAGTTTAATGCCTGTCAGCTCTTTTCCTTATAAGAAGCAACTTAGAATACAAGGAGACAAGAGGTATAAAAGAGACTGTATGCCATTGAAGTAAAAGTAATAACCTTGTATTTCTATGAGTTACCTACATTATATACCGTGTATTTTTGTCGCTCTTCCTACATTATACTTTTCCTATTTGCAGCAGCAGTAGACTGTTTGTTGCACAACTTTCCCATAGTCCGACAATATTGCCAGGAAACTGGAACCTTAAAATAGACCTTGAGGTAACAACTGCTCAGGATTTTATCCCTCTGTGCATGTTTGGATGAATTACGTTTGCATCTTGAAATTATAGGTAACGCAAGAAAATCAGATTCATTACTGGCAATGTTTGTGACGTACCAGATACTGTGTCACTCATATTTATTGAAATAGTCGCGAGTTTAATTGAATGTCATGTACATTTATTTTGAATGATCTCTAAATAAACCAGCAAAAGAGCAACCAAAATATGAAAATGATGCGCCTTGATGAGAGAAAAATTAATGGGACTGTACAAGCTAAACTTTCAAAAATCTTAAGCTTTCTCCCCCTAATACAGGCAAGTAGCAACAGATAAATTGCAAATGAAGATGTTTTCTATGTAAATTTTTGAACCCCGTAGAATTTGCCAGTGCTATCAGATTTGTTATGCCATCAACGATTATAAAGATACAGCTCGATTCTGAGCGACGAGTTTCATATTTGTTTCGCCTAAACACACAAAAGGCAGCTAGGGTTGCCAGATGTCTGAAATGGTCTGCGGCCAAAATTGTTACGGTTCGCGGCCAAATTCGGCCAAACAAACAAACTGTTCAAAAACAGCCAAATATCGGCCAATTATGTGCAGTCATAGTGTCATTAAGAATGATTTTGTGTGCTAGAATAACTTTTACACCTTTCTCTTTGAAACCTTCTATCATGTTTTACTCCTTTTTGTTATTTTTCGCTGGCAATTTTGAGACTTTCAACGTGATT
>REGL01000805.1:26216-65604 GCA_004194395.1 Aurelia aurita complex sp. Pacific | reverse complement strand
AGACAAGGGGACAAGGACGAGACAAGCTATTTGTGATTTTTTTGTCGGAAGCCGGTCCCAATAAAACATGTCAGATCAGGTCCGATTGAGAGGAACGAGAATAAATGCTACACATTGAGTTGAAATTAGCCAATCAGAGATCCCATTAAGTTTTTGCTTTTGGTCAATGGACATGTCACGAAATTGGCAGCAAGAAAAAGGCTTTTTCAACCTTAAATTGCACCGTCATAAGGGCGGACTGAACAAATTTAGTAAATTGTTCAACGCAACTTACATCTTTGATTGCTGCCCAACATACAATATTCCACACTGAATTCTCATTAAGCAAATCCTCTTTTGATTGTAGACCAAGCATCGCCTGAACAAGTAAACCTGTTCCTTAACGAAAGTAGCTTGCTGAAAAAGACCAACCAACGTAATGTGTTACCCATAATGCATGTGATTCTTGAAGAAGGGATGGCACCGCATGTCGTCCTTCCATACATGAATCGAGGAAATCTGAAAAATTACATGAGACTTTCAAGAACGGCAGAACCACTCTCTAAGGTTTGTAAAGCCATTTGAAATTTGATGCGTGTGCTTTTTACAATAGAACCTCCATTAACGGAAACTGCTATACAACGGGCACCTCCGAACAACGGACACATATTTTGTCCGAAAGGACATTATGAAAAAGATGACACCTCCATTTAGCGGACATCTCTCTATTACGGACAAGAGCATTGGTCCCGAAGGTGTCCGTTATATGAAGGTTCCACTTTATTTGAATTTGATATGATATAACGTTCCAATGATCAGTTTTGATCGCGATAATTGCTACATTTATTTTGATACTTGGCTCGATTTTTCATCGACATGTTTTTCTCTCTTTCGTTTGCAATAGCATTAATTGAAACTGACTATACCCTCTGGTTGGTTTGATTTCCCAGAGTTGACAGATTAGGTTAGCTTGACATGCGATAAAATGTATAGGACTAGTGAAGAAATGCATTGAGTACTTGAGATATGCAGCACCATTTGCGGAGAGACACGTTTTCAAACGAAGCTGTTTTGGCTCGTATGTAAAGGTTAATATTCATGAAATCAGGCTTTGGGTTCTTAAATTAGGTTCTTAAAGTAAATCAACGGGGTTAAAAGCAACTTTGCTAAGGGGACTGGGTCCATTTAAATTTAACCTATTGTATTTGATGTTCTTGATCGATAAATTTCAGGTGGTAGGATCTTACATGAGGAAGGTTTTGGTTTTTACTGTATTTCGTGCCAGTTGACAGAGCAGAAATTTCGTAAAATTATCATATTTGACGATTCTACTTGCTGATGAATTTGTCTTCCGTTCATTAGAAATTACCCTTTTATTTTTCAGACTTTAACGACAAGGGATATTGTTTTCATGGCAATACAAATTGCCCGTGGATTGCAATATTTGGTAAAGAGAAAGATATTTCATAAGGATGTTGCAACCAGAAATTGTGTGTAAGTTGAGCTTCATTTCCTATATTAATGTTTGATAAAAGTTCTTGTGACATGTGTTTAGCCATGCATTTGTTCTGAATCCACGTGTCTTAAACGGGCCACACGAGTAGTTAACAAGCCTGTTTGCTTTATGAATAAGCCCTTGAAAGTCTCAAAACTGGGCTGTTTGAACAGAGTGTAGCCTTATTCCACAAGGGTCTTTAACTGACCATGATCTCATCTCATCGCATCTGTATTGAATTGAATTGATGTTGTTATTGTCGCTTCAGTGAGGGCCATATTTCCCTAGAGCTGTAAAACCGGACAAAACTATCCATTGGCTACGATTTTTTGTCGGCTTTGTGTGCTTGTCAGAATATGGCTTAAAGGGACTGTACAAGATTTTTGTAAACAATTTGAAAGTACGGGACAACCTGCGCACGTCACTGAAGCTTTGGGGTTTTAATGGCGGCCAGTTTCATCGCAGTTTCTACGTACGTTTCATCGCACTGTTTTCTTGTCTATGTCTATGAAATGTGAGGGAACTCTTGATACCCACTAAAACTTTCAAACATTCGGCGTTAGAAAAATAGTGCAAATCCTCCACCGAAGCTTCGATCACCAAGATTGTTGCAGATACTTTGGATTACTATTCTCTGTGCAAATTCACCATTAGCTATGTTGTCTTTAGCCTGGACAATATAGCTCATAGGCTTGAAAATGACTGTAGTTTAGCTTTGGAATGGTTTGCCGACAACTTTATGAAATTAAATGCAGATAAATGCCATCTTCTGGTTCTTGGGCAGAGATGTGATGACCCTGTTACTGTTAGGATTGGAAATGCTGATGTTGTAAATAGCTCCGAAGAGAAGCTACTCGGAGTTCAAATTGATAGCAAACTTTCCTTCGATAATCATGTTTCCAAATTGTGCCAAAAGGCTAGCAATAAACTTTATGCACTTGCTCGCATATCCCCATACATGGATCAGAGCAAACTAAGAACACTCATGAGGGCATTTATTACCAGTCAGTTTCAATACTGTCCTTTAATCTGGATGTTTCACAGCAGGCAGCTTAACAAAAAAATTAACAAAATACAGGAAAGGGCTTTGAGAATTACTTATAAGGATGCCGAATCTACTTATAGTGAGCTATTAGAGAAGGACTGTGCCGTTACTATTCATACAAAGAACTTGCAGCTACTTATGACTGAAATGTACAAAACTAGAAATGACCTGAACCCTTCATTCATGCAGGAAATTTTCTGTGAAAATGAAAGTCATTACAATCTGCGCAACAATAACGAATTCTTTCAACCTAGGGTGAGATCTGTCAACAACGGGACAGAAAGCATCCGTTTCAAAGGTCCGCAGCTGTGGCAAATGTTACCACCAACGATACGTAGTTCAGAATCCCTTTGTCAGTTTAAAACAAAAATAAAAAGTTGGAACGGAGAAAATTGTCCATGCAAATTATGCCGCGTTTTTATTCCGAATTTGGGCTTTTTATGATGAATATTATTAGATATCTACTTTTACTTTTACACTGTATACTTTTAATGATGTGTAAATATTTTATCCACTATTTTTCTTATGTAATATTTGTATTTTAATGTTTTAAAGTTGGAATAAATTAGCTAATTACTTTTAGCTATCTTTTGTCATTTGTAATCCAACAATAAAGAAATTGATAATAATAATAATAATAATAATTTAGCCTAAACACGTTTGATGATTTGACACGCAGAGCTACGCAGAGCCACGCAGATAGGACGGGTTGTACAGCTCCTTTAAAGGAAGGTGTTTTTGCAGTCAGACTGTGAGAAAAAGGACATATATTGAGTCTATACAGAATTAAGATCATTTTAGTAATCTAGTAGAAAGTTTCAATTTATCCTGGTTTTGTATGGCAAATCGCTTTTTCCATTCCGGAAAGAAGACAAGAGAAGCTAATTGAAAACCGGTTGTTCCACTTAAAAAAATCCACAGTAGATCTGCTGGTTATTGCTTATGAATAGCCTAGTAGATGTCACGGTCAGGGGTAATATTTTTCCAAATTCCTAGTATTATGCTGATGATATTTTATTCTTTCCAGCCCGATTCAGGGAAGAATTACCAAAGTTTTATATTCCCGCACACACTTCTTGTTGTTAGAAGATTAATGTGATGAAAATGAAAACCAAGCATTAGGAAAAAATTTATGGCATTGTCAAAGGATGATTACCTCTGGGTTTTGTTCAAATTAACCATCATTTCATGTACCCTGATCTATATTTTGAAGAAGTATAACTTCAATACCTCACCAATAGCTATATGCAGAGAAAAGTGCTTATTTTGGTTGAATGCAGTATACACAGGAAGCCACTATTTTTGGAATTTGCTTTGCAGCTTAGCTCTCAATACCTTGTTTTTCATATCAACGCCGAAATTTTAAGGATTATAAGTTACAAAAGAAAGTTTTGTATTTGAATAGTTTAGAATACCTCAAAAACAGGGAACTGATTTTGTGTCTGATCTGTCCTCGTTGCAAACCAGTGAAGAGTTACGAAATTCTCAAAAAAATTTTCTCTGAATATTTTTTTGATTCACCCGGTATGAAATATATCTTCTAGCGCTGATGAAGAATACAGGGTGAAAATAACAGACAACGCATTAGCAAGAGATTTCTTTCCTGGCGATTATCATTGTTTGGGTGATAATGAGAATCGTCCTGTTCGATGGATGGCTGTTGAAAGTTTGGAGTTCAATACATACAATACTGCAAGCGTCGTTGTAAGTGTTGGTCGTTTTATACTTGTTGTTGTGCCTTTGAGTGCCCATTAAAGTGCTCTGTCAAAATGTGGACATATGATACACTATTCATGGTAACAAGTCAGCATACTTCCGTGGTGCAGTAGATGTGTTGGATCTAAATACTTTCGCGGGAAGAAACTTTCGCGAGTTGGACACAACGCAAAATTTTTGGAATTAACTTTCACGAATCGGCCAAAATGGGAAATTTCGCGGGAATAAACTTTCGCGTTTTGCAAAAATACCACAATTTGCAGGAATTAAAAACTCGCAAATTTCATAGTTTAGAACATTTCACAAGAATAACTTTTCGCGAATTGTATGTTTTTGCAAATTTTGTGGGAATAAACTTTCGCGAATTTCACATTTTCAGAACTATCGCGGAATAAACTTTTGCGAATCTCATCCAAAAACGGGGAAAACGCGAAATTTTCTTCCCGCGAAAGTTCCTTCCCTTAAAGTATTTATACATACTAGATCTGTCTCGTATTTTAGACCGAAGAAAAAACCCATTGAACCCACAATTGTTTGGCTGCAAGAAAATTGTTTAACCTTTCATTGACTGGAATAGTTCTTGTTCCACTTTGATTTGGTTAGAAGAATTTAGACAGTACTGCAGTTGGATTGGAATACATCTCTCCATGTACAAGACAATACAAATGTTTTCACAAAGTGCGATTACGGGGAATTTAAGGCAGAGTCTTTCAATTCACAAGGATAGAAATCTAATTTCCCTAATATTAGCTGCGTTAGTAGGGTCATGTAGCAAATTACAACGAGAACGATTTAGCATCTTTTCTCTCTCTCTCTTCATGTTGCTAAATATTACCTCTCTCTCTTTTCAGTGGTCATACGGTGTTCTTTTGTGGGAACTAACAACACTTGCTCAAACACCTTACGCAAACGTGGATCCATTCGAGATGCTTCGATACCTAAAAGCTGGATTTCGCCTACCACAACCTCCCAACTGTCCTGATGATCTGTTCACTGTGATGGCCTGTTGTTGGGCATTAGCACCGGAAGAGAGACCTCATTTTAGCCAGGTTGTGACATGCTTAGAAGGATTTTACAGTACGTTGAATGCTTTTATTTAAGACGATGGACTGAAAAAAGGATATTCCTTGACAATCAAACATAACCCGTTGCACATAGAAGTGAACTCTTTCTCGTACTGGCTTGTTGTTGGACATTAGCAACAGAAGAAATACCTCACTTTAGCCAGGTTGTGACACGTTTAGAAGGGTTTTACAGGACGTTAAATGCTTTTATTTAAAATGATGGACTAAAAAAGGATATCCCTTGACCTCCTTGAAAATCACAAATCACCCGTTGCATATGGAAGTGAACTTATCCAGCTGACTGGCTTGTTGTTGGGCATCTGCACGCGAAAAAAGGTCTCGTGTTAGCCAGCCAGGTTTTATCTAAGATGATGAACGTTAAACCGGGTACTGTACCCGTTGTTATGCAGAGATCATCTATTACATGGGAGTGAACTTGTTTACAGTGATGGTTTACTGTTAAGCACTAGAACTAGAGGGACACCGCATTTTAACCCGGCGGTGACATTATGTAGCGGCATTCTGGATGATGCTGAACATTTTTATCTAAGATGGATGTTTAATTTTAAACTGGATGACCGTACTCCTTGTTATGCAGAGATCATCCTCTGTATTGTAGTGAAGTTGTTTTCAGTGGTGACTTATTGTTAGGCATTAGAAACGAAGGAGAGACTGCGTTTTAGCCATGTTTTGACATGCTATAACAACGTTCTAAATGACGCTGAATGCTTGGATGTTGAATTTTAAATCGGAAAACTGCACCTCTTGTTATGCAAAGATCAGCCATTGCGTTTGAGTGAGCTTGTTTACAGTAGTGGCTTACTGTTGTGCACAAAAACCAAATGGAAAAATACATTCTAGCCCGGTTGTGACATGCTTAGAAGGATTCTTCTAAGCATGCTTGCGTTTGTCCAAGATGTTGAACTTTAAAGCCTACCGGGTGTCTCAAAAAAGCAAAAAGTACTCCCTTTTGACTTGAGAGAGGAACGAAACGATAAAATATTAGGACTTAAGCGAGTCCACAGCTAAATTCGTTAGTTTTCAACTTAAATGTACGTACCTTGCATTTATAAATCGAAAAAAGGCCTAGCCGTGATTTGATATCATGAGCATTTTGGAGAGCACCTGCAAACTTTAATTTTTGAGTTTTTCATTTTGAAAGTAATTATGGACGCATCACCACGACTCTAATCAAAGGAACAGAATAAAACGTGATATGCATGATAAACTCGTCCCACATCTAAAAAATAAGCGTATGTACCCCTTTTTGTCTTCTTTGATAAGAATAGCATGTTCAATATGGAATGCAACGCAAGGATCAATTCCTTAAAAAAACAATATCAAGAACAATTGAAGCATCCAAAAGCTCTTTTCAAAAATGAAACCTAAAAATCGAGATCGCAAATTCCTTTGCAAACTGCCGGTGATATCTGATCATGTGGCTAGGCCGTTTCTCAAAACCTCTGGTTTCAGGTGCACTCTAAATTTTGACTTTGCGAGCTCGTATCTCCGGTGTTTGGTAGACGATTCTAAAATGGAAGGTATATGCATTCAAGTTGAAGGTAAACAATTGTCGCTATGTTTTCGGAAAGTCCCAATATCTTATCGTTTTGTTACTTTATCCAATCAAAAGGGGGTACTTTTTTTAGACACCCGGCAAACTGTAGCCCCTGTAATGCATAGATCGGCCATTTGATCGGAGTGCACTTCAATATATCAAACACGAGCGAAAACGTACGAAGACTGTAGCTAATCATCAATCCCTTGAGGCCATGGACTCGCCTTGTGTATAGATGTTTGCATCAGGCAGTTTTAGCCTTGCCAATAGAAAAGAATTGGCTTGGCGCAGGAATGCAAGATACGGCAGTTTGAAGACGTTAGAAGTTGACAGTGAATGTGCAAAGGACGGAAATGAAACCGCCTTGTATCTCCATTCTGCAGGATTATTAGCATATTTGGTTGCTAAATTCGAAGCTGTTGTTCTTGAATGGCTGGTTTTTTACCGTAACTTAGGGACCNCAATATATCAAACACGAGCGAAAACGTACGAAGACTGTAGCTAATCATCAATCCCTTGAGGCCATGGACTCGCCTTGTGTATAGATGTTTGCATCAGGCAGTTTTAGCCTTGCCAATAGAAAAGAATTGGCTTGGCGCAGGAATGCAAGATACGGCAGTTTGAAGACGTTAGAAGTTGACAGTGAATGTGCAAAGGACGGAAATGAAACCGCCTTGTATCTCCATTCTGCAGGATTATTAGCATATTTGGTTGCTAAATTCGAAGCTGTTGTTCTTGAATGGCTGGTTTTTTACCGTAACTTAGGGACCAGTCATTTATAACTCTGGGTACCGGGACGGGCTGGAATTTATAAACTGGTGAAAAGTTTTCACACCCCTTCCAATTTTCTCTAAAAAATTTGATACCCCATTGAAAAATTAGACAAAATTTCATACCCCAGTAGCCATCTACAGTATAAAGTTGTGATGTAAGTTTACTGTAATTCACTTTGCTTGGGTGCTTTTCAATGAGCTTTCTGTTGATTCACTTCGCATTTATTTTGCATTGCTGCTGTAGTTTCCTTTACCTGAAAAATTCCATACCCCCTCGAAAATTCCCAAAAATATTTCACACCCCCTCATTTTCCTTTGAAAAGTTTTCATACCCCCACCAATTCTAACCCGCCCCGGTACCCAGAGTTATAAATGACTGGCCCCTTAGTACCTTGTTCTTTCCCATCTACCAGCTTCAAGGGTCTGTTTCAAGAAGCACGCTTTGCATGTGCCGTCTCTTGGCTGGTCTTTGTTGTTGCCATATTTAGGGGACATGAAGATGGTGACATCAAAGGCCAAACAAGAGATGGCATGTGCAAAGCATGCTGGTTGAGACAGACCCTTTAAGTAAGCCAAGTTATATCCTGCCTGCTACTAACAGGACTCGTACACTTGATATTACTGTCAAATATTTACATTGGTGCACTCTCGTAAAGTTCTTGAGGCTTTTTGAAAGTGAATTCTATACGTAGGGGATCTCTCATTTATTAGCTCCTATGGGGGCTGGAGAAGATCGTGGGGGTCATTGGTCATATCTTGTAAAATGGGTCATGTTGGTAGATTTCTCATGTCTTAGTGCTGCACCTTACTTAGGGGGTCATGACTAGATTCCTTGTTATGAACAGTTATTCCTTTGGCCCCATCGGAGTTAAAAAATGAAAGATCCTCATGCAGTTTTGTATAATATATACCCTTTGACTCTTATTTAAATTTAGTTAACATAAGCGTATCATCGGTCAATCGAGTATACAGAACCTTTTCACTATATACCGAATAATGGTCTCTGTTATCATTTGTAGATTTAGTTTTTTGTATGATTTAGGTAGACATATTGTGAATTTCATGAAACTGTTTTCTGTGTATAAAATGAAAAATGTTTGCGAAATTTTGTTTCTGTAAATACTTTTTCAGAAAATTCCTCTCTATTAAGCTTTGGTTCTCGATAGAAAGAACGCTTTAGAATTAGGATTCAGTAAAAGCCCGCATGTAAGACACTCAGTTTTTCGGATCAGGCTGTACAGTTTCTTATAAAACAAATGAATTTTGAAAAAAGGTTAATTAATCTCTTATAAGAAACTGATGAAAATGGCAGAACCATCTATGCAAGGCAAACCGAGGCAAACCTTAACGAATGATTTTAAACGCTGTATCATATCGTATTTTACTTTTTTACTGAAGACTCTGGCTCTGTGTCATACATTTCATAAACAAAGCACTCCAAACTCTCTGAAAAGGACACATTGACTGTAATTTGAATCAGTATTGTAGGATACTGGAAACTGTAACCGTACACCCAAAACTAATAGCAAAACGAGTATCTGAAAATAAGAACTTACAAGAAACTGGGAAAAATTCAGGGTCACCATAATTTCTTGTCTTTTGGTACAAAAATCTTAAAAATCCAGCCTGCAGTTTCTTGTATGTGAGTTCCTTACATGCTGGTTTTAATGTAACGCATTTTCTACTCATTTTTCTTTATTTGTTATCGCTTTCAAATAAATTAAAAATTTTTGATTCCAACCAAAATCTGTTGTAGGCGCTGCCAAAATATCATATTGAGGAAAACTGATTGCAACGCTTTTTCCGTTGCATTCATTTGATACGAGTGGGGAGGCTTATTGAAATTTTGGCTTTCAATGGAGGGGCTTCTTAGAGGGGCTTGAAAGAGAGGAGGCCAAAATAGAGCTTTTACGGTTATGTGTAATTTTTCAAACAGGAGANNGTTATCGCTTTCAAATAAATTAAAAATTTTTGATTCCAACCAAAATCTGTTGTAGGCGCTGCCAAAATATCATATTGAGGAAAACTGATTGCAACGCTTTTTCCGTTGCATTCATTTGATACGAGTGGGGAGGCTTATTGAAATTTTGGCTTTCAATGGAGGGGCTTCTTAGAGGGGCTTGAAAGAGAGGAGGCCAAAATAGAGCTTTTACGGTTATGTGTAATTTTTCAAACAGGAGAAGATCCGATATTCTAAAGATGAAGTTTATGTAAAGCTGGCTCTAACAAGGCTGAAAGATCCAAAAAATCGTTGATCATGCATTTCAAGTTCTCCTAAAGAATCTCCTAAAAATTGGTTTTGGTAATACATTTTGCTGCAGAGAGAGATATTTCCTAGTCTTGATATTGTTTATCTCGCGGGGTGTATCACTCTTCCGAAAAGGCGTACGAGATTTTTTTAAACAATAGGATTTTTAGGGATTTTATGCAGATTTTTCTTGTAAGCAAAAGGATTCTTCCCAAAGGTGTACGAGATTTTTACTGAGTGATTCGCCCCTCAGTTAATCTTTATAAAATTCCGTCCGTTCTTGAAGCTTTGGCCCATTTGCCACCCCATATGATTCAAACTAGAGTCGCATGACCGATCCTTTGGAAGAAGCGAAGATGAAAAGACGAATTTTCAGCAACAATTTTAAATACAAAGATAGTCATTTATATATATTATGAAACCCTAAAATATAACTGAATCATTCGTTAAATACCGGTTTACAACATCTGATACTATTGACAGAACAGAACTTGATGATGGTTTCTCGTGAATCACAATAATAGCAATGTTGATTTTAGCTGATTTTCCACAGAATCAGAACGGTTACAGGTTGTCGGATATTTTTCTAATAAATTTGTTTCCAAATTTCTCTGCTAATGTCTCCGAAAACTGGCACACAAAATTTTCATGTGACCTGCTTGTTTCATAAATGTGATCCAGTTGGTTGGGAATTGTTTTTAGATTTTGTTTCTCGAAATATTCTTTCTTCTGCTGGCCCTTGAAACTTCACACGTCAAGCAAATTTGTTTTGGGATTATTCAAAAATGGTTTAAAACATTAGTTGCTTAGCAGAACGCAAAATGCTTCATTTCTTGTTTGTTGTAAACAAGGATGCCATGAAGGTATGATCAAACACCTTTGGCATGAAACATCTGAAAAGTTTATCAAATAATGCTCTTTCAGGGAAGGGAATGGCTGTAGCATTTTACAGGAGCAATCACGGGGATTCCACTACTAACACTTGTTCAGTGCTTTCTAACATTTTCTCGGTTTCTTTCCAAGAAGTTCCTGCTTCTTCTGCAATGGCGCGGCAAGGAGAAACGGGAAATACGGTAGAGCAATCGCAGATGAGACCTCATTTTCCCTTTCTCCAACCGTGCAATCACAGAAGAAAAAGGAAATTTTTAGAAACATAGAAAGAAACGAAGACAATTTTAGAAAGCTATGAAGAAATTTTAGTAGTGGATTCCCTGTGGACCACGGCTCCCTTTCCCTGCATTGCCAAAAACCCTGGGAATAGGTATTAAGCTTGCGAAACCCACTATCCACGAGATGAAGCTCACCAGATAGATCGGACAATGTAAACCGGCATTGAAACAGTCTTTGACAAAGACACGGCAAGATTTACTCTAAGAAATAGAATTGCAATTCCAACTGTTACACAACCATCAACTTACAGTGCTATCTATACTTTAATTAACTGCAGTTCGTTCACTCTAAAGTTTAATCAGACGATTTATGAATCAAATGGGCATTCCGCCTCGTTCACCTAATAATTCAATTTCAAGAACAACTTGTGATCGAGGTTTAGACCACAGTTTTGATCCGTTATACAGTTCTTACAGTTGAAGCGCGTTTACATTTCCCAAGAACGAATTTATTCATTACATGGAAAGAACAAAATCAATGTATTTAATGCAATCAATGTATTAGGTTACAAGCTTCCTTCATATGTACCTTCTTTTTCCGCTTGCATTTGAAGATATCTTTTTTGTAATAGTGGTTAGGTGTAGTATTATGTAGCTTTTAATCAATTTCCCCTTTAATAGCCGCAGCGCAGGGTGGACACGTATTTCGCTCCCTGTGGCATCGTCTCCATCGTATTGTAGTGTAGTTTCTAACTGCAATCAGTAAGATGTCTGTAAATTTTTAAAAGCATATAAAACAAGAACAAAAGTGTCATTAGCAGGAACATTATAAATGGGAAGCTGATCCGTTACACTTTCGTTGTGGATCCAAATTTTTATCGGTACGGCAGGACAGTGTAAATCGGGTTATTACTATGTCACTTATTATTGCTCAAAATAAGGTTTATCATCTTATTTCATGTTAAGCAAGATGACAAATTTTTATCGTCTTTAAAGATTATTGAATCAAATCAACGACAAAACAGATCAAAAAGTTTCAACGATTTTAAAACTTTTTCGGGACACAAAGAAGAACAGTTTCAAAATTTGTAGGTAGCAAATTACCTACTCTTCCCTCAACAATTTCCTTTAGTTATAACTGCAAGAAAGGAGTCCACCGTAAAGCAAACGAACTGATCAAAAAGGAAATACTAAGTCACTGCATTACTGGGTCTATTTGTTAATGTGAAAACAAACTATATTACGGTCCTTTAGCAATCAAGGCAAAATCTTTAGTGCTACCACAATCTCTGAAACCCTTCTTTGGAACCAACGTTTTTCACAAAAACAGACAGCTTTTAACCCAATACAGGCGTTGCCTCTTCTGTTGCAAGTTAAATACACAGCCATCAGTTTGATGTGGTATTTCATACAAAAAATCGTTCAATCAAAACGCAGTTGTTTGGGATGCAGAACCACTAAAAATGGGTCTTGCAACATTTGGGGCAGACTTACGTGACGGCAAAGCTAAAGAAAAACAATTCACATAGCCTGCCATTTAAAGATTCCTTTCTGTAATAATATTTAAAGCCCCCCCCCTTGCCCTCCAATCCTTGCAGCCATTATATTGACGTTCCAAAATTTTAAGAACATTTCGTTTCGCCATTTTTAAGCACTCTTTTCCCCTATCAAAACCCTTCTGGGGCTAGGCGTACCTCTGCACTCGGGTCATGCGGCAAATTGCCCTCATGACTCGTCTCTCTGAGGGTCTACTTGCAGTACAGGCTAGGACATCAAAAAGCTTGACACTATGTATACTGCAAGGGTAAAAAGAGCAAGCAACTGCGAGATAAAGCACGAAAAAGAAATTGTACTTTTTTAACTGCAACAAACAAGGGCAGATTTTGTAAGGCAATAGCATGAGTTTCTTTTGCTGACACCTAAACTCAAAGCGATTAGTGATCGCAGACAAAGGAAATTCCCCCAACCAGTAATTCAAAACAAACAAAGCCGCAAATGTTTCTTTGAAACCCGGTAGCTTGCGCGCTCGTTGTGCATTCCAGAAATTGTGTTGAAGAGCAAACATGAGCATATATCGAAAGAAGAAGGATATATCTACACATCTACCTCAGGCATTTTATATGTTTGGTTCAGAAGTGGAGCAATAAATGCTTTAATTACACCCAAAAAAATGGGAGCATTGAATCGCCTGTCAATCCGCTACTGAACAAGACAAACGAAATGCCCGAGGTAGATGTATAGATATATCCTTCTTCTTTTGATTTATGCTCATGTTTACTCTTAAAAACAATTTCTGGAATGCGCAACGAGCGAGCCAGCTACCTGGGTTTCAGATAAATTTTTGCGGCTTTGCTTGTTTTGAATTATTGCTTGAGATAACTTTCTTTGTCTGCGATCGCTAATCGCTTGAATTGCGGTGTCAATCAAAAGCAACTCATGCTATTGTCTTACCAAATCTGTCCTTATTACTGCAGCAAGAAAGGTTGTTCAGCCTCCAGCTTATAAATTGCACAGGAAACTGAGGAACTAAGGCGTACATGTTGTAGGAGCTTGCCAGGGGGGGGGGTGTCCGAATAAATCTGTGAATCTTTTACCATTCATTAACTGCCCACACTGACATTCTTTCAGTACTCTAAATCAAGTAATACGTGCAAATATAGTGCCACTTGTAACAGCCGTGAAATAACTGAAATCACATAAAGAATTAATGTTACTTTGAGTTAAGGTCTTCACTATCATAAATAAAAAGTACGTTCATGCTACGTCATAATGAAACATCAACTGAAATCTAAAAATCGATGCATTTACACACCTCAAGGTCCAACTCATATGAGTGACTGGCCCCATAGCGGACTAGCCCACTTTAGGACGAGATCCTGCTTTCAGCCGAGATCCCGTCTGCTGGATCAAAGCTAAGGCTGTCTAAAGCTGTCTTTTTTGAATACCATACCGGGCTAGCTTGCTTCGCTAAAATCTTATTATTCATGCTTGGACTCCACTCCTAACAGGCTGACACAATTGAAAATTGTTCTAAAAGATGGCAAAGAAGCAATTCAACCCGCCTTGCTCACCTATAAACTACTCGTGCAAGTACGGGCGGCCAGACAGGCAGCATATCACACTACCGTACCAGTCACCTTATAAAGGCAATCCCAAATAAGCAATGAATGGAGCGCTAATCTTCGCTTAAAACCCAGAAAAGGCAGTTTTATCCACTGTGAATTCTATAAGTTTTGTCTCCTCTATTTATCCGTAGGAAATCTATTTTATACCTTCGTACGAACCTCTCTCCGAGGACAAAAGCTAGTATGGGATGGTAAAATTAATGCCCTGGGGGGGGGGGGGCTAACTAAATAGTTAAAAGCGACGACATCGGCCAGCCGCAAACGCGAAATATGCACAGAAAATTTAAGTCATGAACACTAAGCTATGTTTATTCGATCTACTAAAGGCAGGTGTCAGGTATATTCGAAATACTCTGGCGCAGAGTTTTATACTGGGTGTCTCAAGAAAATTATATTGATTTTGGATTGATGCAGCAATGTGAATATAGCTTTGATCAATGTCTAATCTCTTTCAAAATGTTCCTCGATAGTTAACTTGAAAATAGATAGAGGTAATAGAGTTATTGATGCTTTAAGAGCAGAAATATTAATCTTGTAAGCTCAAATTTGCGTCCACCTCCAAACCAAAGTTTTGGCCTTTTGGCCCAAAAATATTCTTGAGGCACAGCGAATGAATTATCGAGATAACCTTGATACAATTTGAACAATATTAGATCATATCATATTCTGTTTTCCAGAAGTCACCCGTTTGCTTAGGCCAAAAAGCCAAAGCTCTGGCTTGGAGGTGGAGACAAATTAGAGCTTTCAAGATTTATCATTCTGCTCTTGAAGCACCAATACCAACAAACGAGGTATCTATCTTGAAGGTAATTATCGAGGAAGATTTTAAGAATGATTAGCCATTGATCAAAGCTAAATTCACATCGCTGGGGCAACCAAAACTGTATATTTTCTACGACACCCAGTAGAGAACATTGTTTAAATGGACCATTCAAAATGTACTGATTACGCAAGTATTTTCAGCATCGCTCGTCAAATTGAATATTAACGAAAAAGGACTCCCCATTGAATTTCAATAATCAAAGTTGTCTTTACGTCAAAACTCGTTTGAGGTCTGGTTTGTATCAAATTCAAAAGAGTTCTTATTTGAGCCCGAGTGTTGTATCCTACACTATTTATAAATTATAAATCAGGTCTACTTGCTATTATTTTATTTTCCATTCAATTGCACTTTTGCTATTTTCTTTGCTATTTTCTCAAGTCATCAATTGTAAATGACATGCTACGAAGGTATTCCACTAACCTGCGCCGTTTGTAAATCTGCATAGCTCTAAATGGTTGGCTCTTACAGCCACGAAAGAGTTCGAGTCTTCTAGCTTTTTATGTTATTTAGTTTTCTATTTATATATCCATTTTCATTTATTTATGTATCAATTTATTATATGTCTCTTCATTATTTAGCTTTTCTTTTTCTTTCTACATTATTGATGAGATGAGAAAATATGAAAAAATGTCTTGTAGCCTTTCAGGAAACGTGCCTGATACAAGCGACATTCTTCTTTCAATTCCGAAAAGACAAGTTATCTTAAGTAAGCTACATCTTTGACATGCACATGCATCATCTCCAATTTTTGAATTTTTGAAACAGCACCGTGGATATACGTAAATCGGCAGAAAATTTTCCACATTTCGACGCATACACTGACCACTACCTCTGGCATTATCAGTATATATAGACTGATGATATTCGTCTAAGTTTTGCTCCATTGAATTGAATTATTTTTTACTGTTACAGTCATTCCGCTAAAACTTAGACTCATAATCATCCATACATTGTTTTGAGACTAATATTTGAATTCTGCTCAACTTTTTGAGCCGCCAATCAAATTGCGTCTTTTCGGTTTTTCGCGGTTTTGCGCAATTTGATTGGTTAAAAATTCGTGTAACGACATTTTCACGTTATGATCGCAAAAAATTGACCACCCAACTTGCTGTGGTCCGGAGTNTGAAGTCGATTCTCGAGTCACTCCTGTCAATGAATGAAAGTACAACAAATGTAGTAAGTGCACTGCTTAATACCCATTGTCGTATTCCGGTAGTCCGGCTTTTCACTTATGCCATTCTAGATTCCACCTTTTCGCGTGGAGCAGCTGGCTTGCGGGAATTAGTCTCAAAATAATGTATGTTTGATTATGAGTCCTTCGTTGAAGCGGAATGGGTAGTGTGGGTGGAGGGGGTAATGGAGCGAAAACAAGGACGAAATATCATAAGTCTACAGTATATATACAGCCAAATATACAAAGATAAAAAGCTTACAAGGATTGAGAAAATCGATCCAAATTGTAGCAAATAATTATACATCCTGCATTGGACATTTTAAAGTACTTTACGTTGGTAAGAAGCAAAATGCTTTAATTTGATTTCAAAACAACTAAACAATCTTTTTCAGTCACGACATCATTTTCACTGGCTCTATCGAATGACTCTGAAAGACAAAAATACTATATGAGAGTGCACACAACTACGGCAACGGCGCTTCGCCCTAATAAGCGCCCCTCTTTGTAAATGTATAGATTTCAGTATGTTCATCATAAATTTTGTAGCATTGTTCAAGCTATTCATTTTAGCGTGTATTGTTATGGAGTCATTTGCTCCATAATGATTAAAGTGGGTGTATTCGTCTGTGATGCTGAAATTGAGTAGATTGGTTCTTACAATGAAAATGACGCAACAATTTATCATTGATAAAAAAGGACAATTTGAGTGTGCTGATTTCGAACTTTAACATTAAACCTTCCAAATCGAAATAGTTTTCTGAGATAATTCAGTTTGAAAATCCATTTTCTGCTCAAAAAAGTGTTCGGAAGGTCTGGGTCGAACTTTGAATTTTTGACGTCAAGTATTTGGGTAATAGAATGGAGATACCAGTATAGCAAGGAACAATGTAGTTGTGAAAGGGGTTCTTGAGGTTTGAACCAAGTCTGACAGAAAATCTGCAAGCTCATACACTTCGAATACCACGGCATTTAAAATCAAATAAAACTACAGAATAGCACTGAACTGCTTTTCTGTAAAAATGGTTTGGTAGGATATTCAATGCGGTGATATGGGATCTTTCCTATCAGTGTGAATCAGTTTGAAAATAATGAACTACAACAGACATAATTTCGCTCCTTTATCACAACTGAATGCTAGGTTCCGCATGGTATGGTTTTCATAGGGGTTTTCAGGTCGTAAACAGAATAGGCCAGGCACAGTAGCTGGAATGCTGTTCTGGAGATGATTTTGTGCCATTTTGGTTACCAACTTTCGACGAGCCTTTGGTGAACGATAGGCCATGTGTGATAATTGGCACACTACAACATTTTCTCATAATTGTACCGGGTGACTCAAAAAATGTCCCCTGTTCCAAAAATCATAAGAGCAAATTTACTTGCGCTATAATCACCAAAGTTCAGTTTTCTAGTAGCTGCAAGATTGAAGTACTTTTTGTTTTCTTTGGTACCTTTCAAGATAGTAGTCCTGCGGTAAATTCGCAAGATTCAAAAAACTAGTCTTACATAAAATCCAGAAAATTACCCAAAACGCATAATCTAAGGCATCTCGAAATAAGGGGACCGTAGCCTGTCAGTTTTACTATTTTAAAAAATCCTTATCTCAGAGCAATAAATAAGATATGAATTTCAGTTTCTGTCTCAGATTCAGTTTATCATTTATTAATCATTTCTTATTTGAGAATTTCTTAAAAAAGAACAAAAATCTGCTAATTCTATGAAAGAAATGTCTCTTTCAAGTGATTCAGTCCAAGGAATAGGTCACAGAATTCTAAACCCACCCTTTTACACCAATTTAAAGATTGAGAACCCATGCCATACTTCATTCAAAACGATGTTTTATTACTTACATTGACATGCTGATGACTCTGATTCTGATTCTGATGATGCTGATTTTGTTGTTGGTTATGATGCTGATTATGTTGCTGTCCTTGCACTGAATTATAGCAAAAGTTCGTGAACACTTCCCGCAGCTCTTCTATTGTATACTGTGTATCAAAAAGCATTGATTATGAAAAGCAAATAAACATGACTACAGTTCACTAACAATAGAGCATAATTACAAAGTTAATACCGGGTCTCCCAAAAAAAGTACTCAGCAAAATCAGCAAAATTTGATTACACGCCGATCTTCGATTTTCTTTTTTGTCAAGTTGAACAAGGACCAAATTCTTTTCCAAAATATAGCTGATCTTGTAATTGGCTTGAAAATTAGCAAATTTAGTTATATTTAGGGCTACCTGGTTTTGGATCATACTGCAGAAAAAGCATTGATGACTGCCAGATCAATCTATTTGCGCAGGTAAAGCTTCTAATTTGTTTATTAATGACAGAACGAAATGTGCACTATCATTGGAGACTTCACTGATGATTAAAAATCTGAATATTTTTACTCTTAGGCAAGATGGAGTATCTTGCTTGAAAACCATAGCTCAAAATAAGGTATTTCAACGCGTAATCCTTCTACCTTGCGGTATCAAAAGCAAACATTTAATCATCTATGAATATTTTATGGTATTTGACAAAACAACACAAAAAGAAAACTTTATCAAAGGTTTGATCATCAATTTTTAGTGATTTTTTAAACAGGACTACCTTTTTTGGGACACCCGGTAGAATTACAGCTGAACTTTTAAACGGTGGCTGCATGCCTGTAATATTAAGTGTCCGAGGGGAGTCCGAATGAGCGGCAGTAAAGGCACCATTCTGCCACCATCTCTACTGAAAACAAAAACCGAAAAATCGCAAGCGTTGCTTTTGGTTGACATTCCAGTACAACGCACTTAGCAACTGAAAATTAAAGGTTTCTATCACCACCGAGTAAAGCTGGCAATGGAAACAAAGCAAACTAAGACAAAATTGAATGAAATCAAAACACATTATAGCTATTCACCGTCTGAATTAAAACAATTAGTCACAGAACAGAAAATATCTGCTAACAAATCTCATTACATGCAATTAGCAATACTGAGGAAGAAGAGAACCTAAAAAGATCTGTGCCGCAAATCAGTTTTGATAGATCATCGATTGGGGACCACTTTGAGTCACTCCAATGGGATTGAGGTAATAGCGGGCAAAGGAAAGACCACTGCAAGGAATTTCACTATCATTGCATGCATTTTTCCATAAAAGTTATAAAAGGTTGAAACAGTTTACTTACTTGATTTAAAACCTTGAAGCCATCTAACGTCGAACTGGTTTTTCTTGCACAATCTTGGCAATGTACCATCAACTTTTTATTTATTTCTTTTACAAATAACAAATTGAATACCTCGACCTGAAAAATGAAGCAAAACTTTATAATTAAATTAGACCTTGATTGGGTCGCGAAACTAACTTTTTGCCCTTACGCGTATCGTCTGCTTAAAGATCCTACAAGGGCATCACCAAAGCTCTGCCTGCACCACACACCCTATAAGGACTTCCAAGCTTTTCTCAAAGGAGAGAAGTGTTCATAACCTTAGTATTAGTACCATGACGAATATCATTTTTACGGTCACTTTAGAAACAGACAAATGATAAATCCAGTGTAGTGTGAAATCATCATTCCAATTACTTGAGAACTTGTACAGAACTCGTTAATTCGTACAGAACTTGTTAGGATGGGTGGTGGCACTTCCAAAGCGGCAGCTCAGGACTCGAACACACAAACTTAGGCACAAAAGGCAAACCTACTTATCACTTTACCAACCTAGCACTGCAAACAGCAATTTCTTCGGTTGCTGCAAGTGGCATAATGATTTGAATGTAATGCCCCACAAATTGCTGCAGGCTCCATTTTATCTTGTCATTTCGTTGTGGTAGATAGATGTGCCAGTTGAAGCCACCAAATAAATAGCTATTTCTTCGTACTTAATAACATGGTCATAACAGAAGGATGTGATTTTGTTCAAATAAAAAGATGCACCTTTATCCACGGCTATCAACGAAAGGATTACAGTTTTGTTCCTATATCATTTCATCCTTACTAAGCTATTCGCTGGGTAATTCATTTTGAAAACAAACACTGAAACGAACATGAATATCTCATACAAGGAAGGAACGAGATTTCTGGAACACTTCGCAACAAACCAAGTACAGTCTGAATGGTACAGTGAGTCTCTTGTGACTTTACTTCCATCGAGAAATCGAAGGGGGTTCAAATAACTGCCAGATGGTCAAACATTGTTGATCTAAAACTATATCTACTGTTCTCGCCTATTTTCAAATATCGATTGACAAAAAACTTTCCCAATATTTTGCATGTACATCCTTACAGCGTCAATTCTCATTCCAAAAACAGAACACAAAAATTGATCATCTATCCAGACATGTGTTCCGCAGTTAAAAATGTTCTTACAATTCTTTATTAACGTACCTCACAAGTAGAACAGTAATGAGCTGCCTCGTTCTTTTCTTTCCCATGAAATGAAATCTCAATTCCAGCTTGCCTTAAAAGCTCGATAGTTACCTCGCAGTATTTCAATGATCTATCAAGAAGTACCCTAAAGAAGAAAGTAAGAACAATGCTGTATTTGTCTTCTGTGCCAAAGTACCAAATAAATATAAGTTAATTACGTGCTGTTTCCTGGAACAAAATCCATTCTCTACGAAATGGTTACTACACGTACACTAGATGAAAGGCGTTTTAAAGGCCATGTAATGCCCAAGACCCTTTGCAGTCTCACAATGAAATTCATACGGTATGAATGAAATTTTGGCCCAGCAATCATGAGGCTGTATTGTCTTTTCAATTTTCAAATAAAAGGTGTTATGCCATCGCCTTTCAATTCAAACAAAGGACATATCTGAAAATAGTTCAAAGATTAGAAAAAGCTTTGTTCCCGGAAATTTTCTACACTCCCAATATCATGTGCTCAAAAGACGTTGTATACCGCCAATATGATGTTTTGACGGTTCGGCAGGGTACACAGGGTCATGGAGAGCATAGCGTTTTTCACAGTCTGAACAACCTTTTTAAATTAATAAAATAGTTAGTCCAGAGGGTGAAGGGGGAGTATTACCACCCGAGCGGGGACTTTACGGGACAACGTTTGTCTAGATCACTTTTTTGCGTAGATTACGAATCTGGGTGTTGATCGACGGTTTTGGGGGGCTTTTCCGAGATATAAGGGGGTTTAGGCTAAAAATTCTGGGATTTGTACGAAATGGATACATGCATAGGAAAGGGTGATGCTCTTGCATGTTTTAAATGTAGAGGCTATAGTATAATACCAAATATACATATATTCTAACCAAAGGGGTTCATTAGGGGGGTCAAGGGATTTATTGGGGGGTTGTGTCGAAAATTGTGCGTGAAGAATTGAAGCTTTTCAACGCATTCACGTAACTTCTATCAGAGCCGTAACTACATCGGGGTGCCAGGGGTCGGGTACCCCTCCTGGCCAAATCTCAGTCGGCAAATCAAGGGAACGTAACACTCAGTCAGCAAATTGAGGAAATCCCGGTGATCGGAACAAGAGCAGTTCAGTTTTGCCAAGTTACGTCACTATACAAAGTTTGTTAACGTTAATTTTGCTTAGCAGAAATTCTGCTCATTGGTTAGATTACGAGAACGAACATTTATTTAGCTTCATTATTTTTTATTTAAAATTTGTGAAGCTCTGTCGTTATCACATGTTTTATAACCGTCCAGGCACCAAGGAACAGACATTCCCTTACCACAGGGTACCCTATATGATTCCGGGGATCGGGAATGACCACTTTTTTGGAAGCGTGAACCGGGAATCGTCAAATTTTTCAAGCGGGATTTGGAAGTTTGGCGACAGCTTTCGGGAAGCAGGATTGACCCAGCTTGAAAAACTGATGCTAGATTCAGCTTCAGCCTTGTTTAATGTGCCTCATTTCAGCAGTTGCGTGGTCACAGATAGGGTTGTCAAAAGATGGTCCTCAAGGATCTTTCAAAATGAAGAGAAAGTAGTTGGGTATAGGTAGGGAAGGGTAAGAATCTTTCTGGTAAATGCTGGATGTTGACTGGGAGAGTCATTTTAAGCCAAAGTAAAGGTTGGTGTTTCAAAAATTTTCACAGACAAACTATCATGTAATTGTCAAGGCTTCCATCATCATGGGCGCAGGCAAATAGATTGTGAGAATCGTTCTAAGACAAAGTAAAATGCGTTTGCACAAAGATCTTCCTGAATGCTGTGATTCATGGAAAATTGTTACAAATTGGTATTCCAAACCAAAGAAAACTGCGTTTACTCAAACAGTTTCCTGGGGAAGCTATAATTTGTAAGAACATCTGTTACAAAATGATCAATTTCAATTTTAGTACCACTGACATTGGATCGCTAGAAGTGTTCTAAGCAAAAGTAGAGGGCGTTTCGTCAAAATTTAGCTGGGAGCTTCGCCCCTAGACCCCTTCATTTTAATACCCTCCCACATAATTTGCCCTGGCCACGACGCTGCTCATTGCATTTGATCACACATAAAAGTCCCTCATCATGCGTCATGAACTGCTGTAGAAGAGGATGCAAGGAACTTTGGAAATAATTGTAAAGAATGATAAAAAGACCTACTTAAAAGTAAAAGCAAGATATTACACAGCTCTTTATGATATGTTTGGTTAAACTGGATGATAATTCTAGTGAAAAGCAGAATGCATGCCTCTGGGCACCATCAAACGTCGTGAAAATGATGAATCTACGTTTTGATGTACTTTAGGAAGGACAGCGGGAATTCCGTAAAAAATCATGATAGGAATCAGGAATTTGGCTGAAAACGTATCGGGTATTCGGGAATGATGGGGCCTATTGTGTACCCTCTTACTAGAAAAAGAACTCAATTCAGTGTTAGATATTGCCAAAGCTGATGAGAAGTTTTAATTAGCGAAACAAGTTGGCTTCTTGTGTATCATGTTAGAGCCCTATCTTGTGAAAGGAAGGGGAAAGTAAAAATCGAAAGGTTTCTCTGTGGAGAGGAAATTGAGCCTCTGGAAATTGAGTTCTATTTCACTTCTTCCAATCTTTGGAAAATACTTGAAAGACTCATTTACGATTCTCTATATTCACATCTTGTGTCATCTGAATTACTAACCCGAATCAATCAGGTTTTCGTCCAGGTGACTCAACAGTCAACCAGCTAATCTCCATAATGCACACAGTTCTTTAAAAGCATTTGATTGTAACCCTCCTCTCGATGTTCGTTCTGTGTATCTTGATATTTCCAAAGCATTTTGACAGGGTTTGGCATGATGGTGTATCTTTAAATTAACACGATGTGGCGTCTCAGGAAATCTTCTCTCTCTTATCAAACGTTTTCTTACGGATAGAAAGCAGCGAACTGTTTTGAATGGGCAGAGTTCATCTTGGGGAGATATTTCGGCAACGGTATCCCAGGGCTCTATTCTAAGGCCCTTATTCTTCCTCGTGTATATAAATGACCTAACGTAAGACTTGAAGTGCCTGAAGTATCTCGGACCCTAAACCCCCTCATGTGCGACCTCATATTAAGCTCTTCGCTGATGATACATCATTTTTTACGGTCACCCAAGATTCTAATTCAGTCGCCAATGACATGAACCATGACTTGGAGTTGATAAGTCAGTGGGCTCATGACTGGAGGATGCCATTTAATCCTGATCCATGAAAACAAGCTGTGGAACTCATATTTTCAAGGAAAAAAATAAAGCTGATCATCCAGAAATCCTCTTTAACAAAACACTAGCAATGAAAGTAGATAAATATAAACAATTAGGAATTATACCAGATTCAAATGTGGCTTTTTCTGCCCATATCAAATCTGCTATCTCCAAATCAAGAAAGGGTATTGGCTTGCTAATATATCTCTCAAAATATCTGCCCAGGCATACCCTGAACGAGTTATATAAGCTCTATGTGCGACCTCATCTTGACTACGGGGATATTACTTACCATATTCCGGCGAAAGTATGTGAGTTCAGTGGCAGCATCATTTTGCCGAGCTTAATGGAAAAATTAGAGTCCGTCCAGTATTCTGCTGCGCGAGTAATTACGGGAACATGGAGAGGAACACCTCGAGAAAGGCTGTACACAGAACTTGGCTGGGAATCACTAAAGTGCCAAAAATGGAGAAGACGCCTTACTTTGTTCTACAAGATCATTAATAATCTAACTCCAGTTTATACTAATACTTGCACCGTCTGTTGCTGTTTTGAGAGGTTTTATCAAGTCTGTTGCTTTTATCAATAATAAGATCTATCTTTGACATTTTCGACACAACCCCCCAATAAATCCCTTGACCCCCCTAATGAACCCCTTTGGCTAGAATATATGTATATTTGGTATCATACTATTCTACATTCAAAACATGCAACAGAATCACCAATTCCTATGCATGTATCCATTTCGCAAAAATCCCAGAATTTTTAGCCTAAACCCCCTTATATCTCGGAAAAGCCCCCCAAAACCGTCGATCAACACCCAGATTCGTAATCTACGCAAAAAAGTGATCTAGAAAAATGTTGTCCCGTAAAGTCCCCGCTCGGGTGGTAATACTCCCCCTTCACCCTCTGGACTAAGTGACAAACATTGCCTTTTCAAACAGCTGGGAACTGCCCTTGCAATATTAATCATTTAAATATCAACGAAATTGTGATGGGCAAATTTTAATGGAAAGTTCCATCACACTCTTATTTCTTGCGGGCAAAATATTTGTGAAGCAGTTTCCGCAGTGGATGAATATTCAAAAGTGAAGCAAATTCTTGTAAATTTATACAACAAATTTTGCTTGCTTGCTTGTCCACATTGTAGCTTTTGCGTATAGGAAAAGCATTCTGACAAAATTTGTTGACTTTAAGAAGATGCCCAACATTTGTGGAAAAGCTGAATGATCTTTAAAAAAATTGCCTGATGCAGCTCACAAACAAAGAACCGTATGGAAAGAATTACGTAATATTAGAGGGGCTGTACAAAGTTTCAGTAAACAAACACAAATTCAATGAAAATTCCTCTCTGATTGATGCGTGGCATAGGATTTCTTCAACCTGTTGCGGCCTTCCATGTGTTTAGGCTAAACACATCTGAAACTCGTCGCTCAGAATCATGCTGTATCTTCAAAATCGTTGATGGCATAAAAAATCCGATTGCAATGGCGAATTCTACGGAGTTCCAACATATAGAAAACGCCTGCATTTGCAATGCATCAGCTGCTATTTGCATGCCATAGGGAGAGAAAATTATCGATTTTTGGAAGTTTAGCCTGTTTAGCCTTCAATGGTGAAAAAGCCAGATCAGTAAACAGAATGCCTAGATTTGTGCAACAAACAAGGTTGTAAGTAACAATTTCACGATTTGAGTTTTTTCTTCAGATTGTTTTTGTTTTTTGTTATATCTAGGCGAAGACAGCCTCTGACTTAACCTATTCAATTCTGCAACTTACAAAATTGAAACTTACTTGATATGCTCTACAAGTTTTGGTTCACTCATTTTGATATTTCGAGCAAGATTCCACGTCAAATTCATCATGGGAACGATCGACTTCACAGCTACGATGAAAGAAGAACGTGATTAAAATCAAATTTATAACAAATGAAAATGTCGTTAAAGGACAAGTCCGGGGTTTCTACAATTAATGTCAAAAGCAACCTTACCAACTGCCAAGCATCGCTTGTAGCTTCTTTCCGGGTTTTGATGTCTTTTTCTGTTGTAAATTCGTACGACATTTTTCGTAAGTTAGGCCCAATGTCGTCGCCATTTTGAAAACGCGATAAAATGGCTAGCCTCGGTTTGGAGGTTCGATTTTGTGACGTCGGAAATTACTTGAGAGTTCTATAAGAAAACAGCCTCGTTCAGGTCGAAGGCGAAATGGGTGAAATTACGTCATGAATAATGACGTCATTTCGCTCATTTCACAGATTTAAATACACAATTTCGCAGAGAAAAGACATAGAAGGTTGGAAAAAAGTNCGCTTGTAGCTTCTTTCCGGGTTTTGATGTCTTTTTCTGTTGTAAATTCGTACGACATTTTTCGTAAGTTAGGCCCAATGTCGTCGCCATTTTGAAAACGCGATAAAATGGCTAGCCTCGGTTTGGAGGTTCGATTTTGTGACGTCGGAAATTACTTGAGAGTTCTATAAGAAAACAGCCTCGTTCAGGTCGAAGGCGAAATGGGTGAAATTACGTCATGAATAATGACGTCATTTCGCTCATTTCACAGATTTAAATACACAATTTCGCAGAGAAAAGACATAGAAGGTTGGAAAAAAGTACTACACACCATTCACAACATTGTGGTCCTTCATTTTATGAACAAATATCCCAACCCCGGACTTATCCTTTAACTCTTACAACTGATATTTGGCACCAAGTCCAAGATGCAATGAACCTATTGTATTGTATGCGCTGATAAAATACACACAGTCAGGAACAGATTAGGACCCAACATTCATTTGCCGCGAAAACTCACAGCTCATAAGGTTGTTTGAAATTCAAGATAACATTAAAGACGCAGAGTAATATTTAGGAGAGGGAAGGGTGGGCATTGGGGTCGAATCTTTATAAAATATTGTACAAATGATAAATGTAGCTACCTTTTGATTTGATGGCTCAAAAGGAATTTTAGGTATTTTGCTATTATTGCTGATTGGGAATTGTTGACATCTTGTTAATTTTCAGACTTAACAGCATTTTTGTGTTTGAACATTCTATAGGTTGTGACATAATCAACCTGCCAAATTATAAACCAGAAGAGCAACAGATTTCCGCTTACCACATTAGTGTAGGCCTTCATATACTATGGTCTTCTTGAAGATTGTACGAGCTTTCCTCTTTCAATTTAAGATTTATCATGCTTTACTTGTTCAAAACTTTCCATGAATCTTTTCAATAAAAAGAAAAGCACAGCAATTCTAACAATCATAAAATCGAGATATTAAAAATGCCAATGAACAGATATGGCAAAGTACCTAAATTTCTTTTGAAGACGTCGAAGATGCAAAGATTAGACGCCCATGCAAACTTATGCTAGGAAGATAAAGAAATCTTACCTTGTAGCTTGTTCCACTCATACCTGTCCACAGCAAGATGGAACTGATGCTCTGAAATAAGATGCAGATTAAAGTAAAGTAAAAACTCACTGCATTTCTATAGAGCGCATTTCTGTAAGTACATATGATCAGGACCGCTATACGATTCCATTACCCTCTCAGCTCAGGCATTTTTGTCTGATCTGTGTGATAAAATGCAGAAAAAAATTAAGTAAAATTAAGTAAAAAGTCATTGTTTTATCTATCACATCTTTCTGTAAGTATATATATATATATAGCGCTATACGATTCCATTACCCCCTCAGCTCAGAAATTTTTGCCTGATCTGTGAAATAAATCCAGATAAAATTAAAGTAAAATAAAGTAAAAAGTCATTGCTTTATCTATCACACCTTTCTGTAAGCATATATATATTCAGGAGCGCTATGTGTTTCCATTACCCCTTCAGCTCAGGCTTTTTATGTCTTATTTGTTTTCCATATTGCCTGCGGGTGTTACTCGTGCAGCTGTATAGTAAGAACTGGAGAGCTTTCAGTGCCTTCATTACTAATGCACCAATATTACACCTTGGTGAGGTGTTGTACGCATAATTTCTAGGTATTTTAAGGAGGTCACCCATACAGGTAATGATCTGGCCCAATAATGCTTAACTACGGTAATCAAATCTGTCAAACAGATATCAAGATTTCTAGATAACAGATGTCAAACCGAGATAAGACAAACCTGTTAAAGGACCAACATTCCACGCAATGTTATTACACCAACCCTAAACAAGGAAGAAAGGATTGGTAACAATTTGCAAAACAATTGAAAACAACAAAAAGTAAATCTCCGAGAAAAGAAATTGTGGCACTTCAACCACATGAAAGCTGTCTGGACACTTCTCAATATTGAAGGATTTTTAAGAATCTAGAGGGTTTTAGCATGAAGAAGGGGGGCGCATCATGTATTGCTGTTCATTTCTGGCTTTCAGGTTAAGGGGATTGACATAGCTAAACTGGATCTTGTGTCACATCAATTCTTATCCGTCCAATGAAAAGCGAGGTCCAATCATATGGAGTATCATCTCTTCTATTTATACTTGAGTGTCTTACTACTGTCAATTCTCTTTAGAAAATAAAAATTCAAGCTAAAGCCCAACTGAATAATGAATCCAGAGTTACGACAAAATTCTCAACAGTTGAGCTCTATGCATTCTTCAGAATTCTCAAATAGGTTTTCAAGAGACTGTATTACGGTTTTCAAATCACACTTCTAACCTCAGAATGGAAACCTGATGTTTGCAAAGTTAAGGCATTACGTCGCAGCATATGACAAATATTTGGCATGGCTTACTGACAGTTATATAAACGCAACCGTTAGCAACATTACAATATCGGAAATTATTGGGCATAAAATCAATAAAAATCATGGGAAATATCTAGATTTCAAATCTATTAAAGCCCCGGTCAAACGAACTGAACATTTCACTAAGCAACGCTCAACATTTGCAGACCTTGTTCAGCCAACGCTCAGTGCAGAGTGGTCAAATGAGCTAAGCAGTTCGCCCAACATTTCACTGACCAAAGCAAACCTTTGTAGGCGCCTGCGTAACACCCCATAAACAATGAAACTTTCGCGCCAAAAGTCAAAGCTCAGAAAGGTGGTCAAACGTACTGAGCAACGCTCAACAACACCACGAACAAAAGAACTGTTTAATGACTCTCTCAACAATATTGATCTCCACCAAATAAGACTGAGCAAGACTGAGCACGGCTGAGCAAGTGGTCAAACGAACTGAACGTTTCTCTGAGCATGCATGTTGAGCGCTGCTCAGTGAAATGTTCAGTTCGTTTGACCGGGGCTAAACTTACAAGGAAGAGACATGCTAAATCAAGTTATATCAGATATGACTACAAGTACAAGTTTAAACCTTTGACCAAAATCTTGAAACAAATAAGCTGACAAACTCACCACAGCTTGTACCCAATGAACGTTGCCACCATTGAGCCACACAAGTTCGCCAGGTTTTTGAATAAAGCGATATACCGGCACCCTTTCATCGTACAACTCCTCAAGTTTCGGCCACCAAGACCCTGAATAATGATATTCGAATTAGTTTGCAATTAACAAGATGACTAGTAGTTGCAGATCTGAGAAAGGATAACTTAGTTACATCAATCCTTCATCTTAATCGCTTTTCGAATGAATTTGCAATTACAGTTACATATATTTATGACAAAGAATATTGAGTTGCTTAAACAATCATCGCCTGCATTATTTGGTTGCATAGGAGTCTTTATCAAGGACAAAGAAATAAAATTCAAGACTTACCCACTAGAAAATTCAAATTATGTCTGCAAAAAAGAGAAATTAGAATTAGTAGTGATTAAATTTCATGACACATTTTCGATTTCTATAACCATTGCATTCGATTCAATGATTTGCGCTATTCGCACAGTTCTTTATTCATTGATACCAATGACGAAACAGCNTAGTTACATCAATCCTTCATCTTAATTGCTTTTCGAATCAATGTGCAATTGCGCTTATACATATATATGACAAAGAATATTGAGTTACTAAAAAAATTCTTTATCTAGGACGAAGAAATAAATTTCAAGACTTACCCACGAGAAAATTCAAATTATGTCTGCAAAAAAGAGAAATTAGAATTAGTAGTGATTAAATTTCATGACAAATTTTCGTTTTCTAAAAGCATTGCATTCGATTCAACGATTTGCGCTATTCGCATTCGTTGATATCAATAACGAAACAGCAACTCCCTTCTCGTCTTGCTCTGAGAAATTCGATGTTGCATCTAGACTGTTTTTATCTTGTGTACCGGGTGCGCCAAAATAAACTATGCACATTTGACAATCCACGATAAATCGTACACTGGTATAACCATTCAGTTTCAATACATATGCCAAACGGTCGACGAGACATATAATTGTACCTATCGAGACAGAGCAGAACCTGCACAGGCATGCGCAAAATTTCGTAGCTTTGAGAACACCTAGCTCCATGCAACAGATCCCGAAATACGGCAACATTGATATTTTCTTCCTTAGACCTCAAACTCTTGGTTTATCGTTTCAAACGGTTTCAAAAACCTTGTATCTAAACGCTTCCTTCTATCAGAACGCATAGTGACGTCATTTTACGCAGTTTCTGCCCAGTCACCTATTGACAAAACTGGGTAACTTTTTATTATGGATTCGAAAAATAAGAAAATAGCTTACTTTTCACAAAGGTTATGTATCACTCCCCAGTATTCTCTTGGTGTACAAAACCATTCACAATCACCAGGTCCAATGTTGATATTTATTGCGCTAAAGTTGTTGTTTTCTTGATGACCTGAAGACAAATATTTTCAAGTAAGTCGTTTTATAAAATTTCATGTTGAATACAATAAATTGATGTTTTTCTATATTTTAAAAATAGGAAAACACATTAATTTCCGAATTGAGTATCGAGTAAATTAAAAACTAGAAAAAGAACCATGTTTCATGGTCTTTGACTAATCTCACACTTCCCTGTCTAAAGTTGAAAATGTTGAATTTGTGATGAATATAGATGAGGGGATGCTATTTTCTTCTTCTGGAATCTTGCAAAATTTTGAAACAAATATTTATTCAATGGGAGCTTAAAAGGTCAAGTAAACCTAGTTCAAGGCACACGAAAACCTATCTCGTAGGTTGGCTAAAATTGTCAGCTTTGGTTTGGAAATAAACGTTCGCTCCATCCTTGTCTGCTGCACCAGTGATACATCAAAGCGATATATATTTCATCTGAAAATATCTCAGCTTAAACGATTAAGGTTCAAATATTCTTCTTTCTTTAGCTTTGCTGTTATCTTGCAATTGCCACGTTCGCTGTGCTTCTTATTCAATTCAATTCAATTTAATCTTATTCGTAAAATACAAACTACTACGAAATACAAACTACTTGTATTCTGCGTGACTAAAGAAAATCAGAGCTTGTATAGCTTGGGCCGCAAAATGAAAATTGTTGTACAGGACCACAATAAAATGTTACGACAATTCCAAAAACAACCATAATCTATAAACTGCAAGGTTAATAAGGAACAAATAAATGAAATATGTCTAAATCAACTGTAAAAATATCATTAACTCATTTCTACTCTTGTATTACATAACCAAGCTGTTAGTTACATCAGTATCTATCATTGATACTTTTCTCTAGTTTGACTGCGAAATTTGCTAGGTTTTGAATGTTTTTGAGTGAAGCAGGCAAAGCATTCCACAGACGAGCCGGTTTTTTCGCATCATTTTGTTACCCCATGTATGTATCTTTAATATCTAATGGAACGTAAAAAACTTTTGATCTTCAATGAAAATTTGTAAGCTTCAATGAAAATTTGTAAACACGTGAACTTGGAAATATAAAAATAAATTAGTCGCTTCTAATCATTGACATACCAGGTGTTCTACATCCGGGAATTTTCATATAAAGTTGTACTGTATTCATTCCTAACACATTATGCCCGACATGACTCAACATGTTGCAGCCACTCACAACCTAAAAAAAAACATTTAAACACAAATTATGACCGTCTGACATATCAAAAAAATGCAGAAGATTACAATTGAGCTTTTAGCTGAGCACAACTCTTAGATTTGCACCTCATTCTGTATTTCACAACATGGAAAGCTATGAAATGTTCGTGCCTGCGGGACATTCTGTACACCAACATTCTAAGACACAATGCCTTCAATCTTCCTCTGTATGAACAAAAAAACCCGTCGAAGCTACGATCGCTCCAGATATATTTTTTTTCTATAAATTTAATGTTAAAAATTTACAATTTACGAATTACCTAAAATTACAAACGAGCTACCATACAATACTACAGAAACGATACCAAGGGGAGCAAAAGATCATGACTACCCCAGGGCCATCACATGAAGGAGATAAACTAAAATACAACTAAATATATATGAGGCCCCCTAGCTATTCATAAAACAATTTAGAATTGAACGATATTTTGCAAATGGAATTTCCGAAATGTACGCAAAAGTGATAGAAGCTTCATCGCCACTCAATCGAAAGTTGCGTATGAAATGTGTAAGAAAGACGCTCAATCCAGGCTGTCTTGTAGAATAGCTAAAGGGTGTCTCCAGATGATGGAAAATGTGAAAAATTAGAGGATTCTGAAATAGCCATGTTGGCATGCTACTCCTGCTTCATTTGAAATACAATCGTAATAGATGATTACGCTAAAGATGTCTGCGAGGAATTCTTCACCGAGGTGCATTGCGTTCTGATTATAAATCTTTAACGATTCAATAGGAATTCAAATAAAGAATGCAATGCATCTTGGTAAAAATTTCCTTGCCACCATTTTTAGCGCACTCGTCTATTGTTTTCAACCCAATTCTAGTAATCTGATTGAACCACTCTGCGAATGCCTTAAGGGCCATTATCTTTGGTAATGTTATGAGTTCCTAAATGGAGGGAGTGACATGAACAAATAAAAGAACGCAGGGAATCAAGGGACTCAGGAAATAAATTCAGGCTCGATTAAATACCTTATTGTTCAAAATCTACAGGAGAAGACAAGCCACTATTCTCAAGATTTTTAGTGGCCTCAACAGCAGAACTGCAAATTTTTTAAACTTTAAATTCCTTATGGCAAATTGCATACCTTCATGAAAGCTGGTAGTTTCGTGAGCTCTGCAAGCTGTGGTTTCCATCTAAAAATAATTTGGATATTTGGTTAATTTTGAAATTATGGCATTCCTCTACTTCAAAGGGGCTATGTATGTGTGTATAATTTCGCCAAAAATTAACATTAAAATAAAAATAAGTTTATCGAAACGGGAAAATCTAATTACAGGCATGTGATAATAAGTAAAAACAAGAGTTAAAAACATTTAATCTAAAAACACCTCTGGTTAAAATGGCAGGGATAGCATTAAAAGGCTGGGTCACTTAAAGTAAACAAACTTCTTTCGAAACGATGATTTTACGGTTTTTGATAGGCCCTATTACACAGATGTTCCACTTTTTCTCAAAATGAAAGTGTTATTTTGACGATGAACTTTTGAATTTCAAAGAGAAACAAACAAAAGATTCGCATGTTGTAATATTACAGAGATATCGATGGATTTCCAAGGGCATCTTTATTGTGGATTCACCCCATACACCAAAATGTGTGCAAAACACAATGGACACGAGCGGGAAATTTAAATGATTTTCTAAACATTGCAATGTTATTAAATGTATGAGCATTTGCGTGGAGTAGTGGAATTCAAATAAATGAAACTGAACTGAATTGAACTGAAGTGAACTGAAGTGAAGTGAAATAAACTGGGAATTATATAGCCTACGCGTAGACCCAATATCCCAAAGGAGGAAAGGGTCTACGAAACAAAGAGCAAAGGCTTGCTACGGCCGCCCAATTACTCATTCTAATCCCCTTTTCAAATTAGTTGTGAAACGCGTTGAAACCATAAATAGAAATATTTCTATGGTTGAAACAAAGGCTGCATAAATTAAGTTACCAGAAATCTAGAAACCTCAGTAGCAAGCTTTTGCTTTTTGTTTCGTAGACCCTTTCCTCCTTTGGGATAATGGGTCTACGCGTAGGCTAGGAATTATAGAGATAACAGGTTTGTTTACCGCCTTAAGATTTTTCACCCATCCCCTTTAAAGCCTTGCTGTTCACTCACAAGTGAATTCTTTCTAAGCTGAATTCACACTTAAACTGTCGTTCTTGACATGCAGATAACGATGAAGCACGGCCATGCAATAAAATTGAAAAATTCAACTTTGCTGCGTGCACCGCATTGCACCACAAGATTGCATCAAGTGTGAATTCAGCATTATACTTCTTCATCTCTGCGGAATTCTTGTTGTGCTTAGATAGCGACTGCTGGCACTGTGTACTTACTTTTTGGAATCTGAAAGATCAACATTCGTACCAAATTTGATCATTGTGAACTTGTCACCTGGTTTTCGTTTACATCTGCAAAAAAATGAAAAAACTTTCAAATTTCACAAGACACAACAGAGACAAGAAAACTACCGGGTGTCCCAAAAAAATGTATACAGATTTGGTTGACTCTAGCGATGTGAATTTAGCTTTAATCAATGGCTAATCACTCTCAAAATGTTCCTCGATAGTTAACTTGAACATAGATACCTCGTTTGTTGGTATTGGTGCTTTGAGAGCAGAAATATCAATCTTGAAAGCTCAAATTTGTGTCCACTTGCAAACCAGAGCTTTGACCTCTTGGCCTAAGCAACTTCTTACGGCACAGCGTATAAATCAATGAGAGCCTTGATAAAATTTTAACAATATTAGATCTTGTGTTATTCTGTTTTCCAGAAGTCACGCCCTAGTCACCCATTGGGAAGTTTCTTAATTTTTCATTAATTTCAGTTCTTAATGTCGATGTGGTTCAGGAATTTGCTAAGGCCAAAAGGTCAAAGCTCTGGTTTGCAAGTGGACGCAAATTTGAGCTTTCAAGATTGATATTTCTGCTCTCAAAGCACCAATACCAACAAACGAGGTATATATGTTCAAGTTAACTATCGAGGAACATTCTGAGAGTGATTAGCCATTGATTCAAGCTAAATTCACATCGCTGGGGTAAACCAAATCTGTCTACATTTTTTTTGGGACACCCGGTGCTAGTCATCATGGAAACTTTATTCAAATCTTCCATCATCCAGCTAAACCACATACCAGTTGTCTTCATGGTTGTAAGGAAATTGCCGGCAGTTTTCTGCACATTGCTCGTAGTTTTGGCTTCGTGGCTAGGCCCATCAGGAACTTGAGCAAAAAAGAGCGGCAAAATAGTTGAAATTCAAAAGGGTGACAAATCCATGTATGTGCACCTTTAAAAACTAATCAATGAATGTGGACCTTTACAACCGCAGGTATGTACATGAATGGTTTAAAAGTCATTAAAAAGCACCCTCCCAAGTTCTAAAGGACAGTCATTCAAATAAGAATAAGATGACAGGACTAATCAATTTAACATTTGGGTTGTCATGCACATGCTCTTGATCAAAACAAACGGGAGGGGGAGAAAAGGAAGAAAAGGGGGAAGAGAAAGGGGAGGCGACTCTCGTTCCCTTTCTTCCTTCTTTTCTTCCTTTCTTCCTTTCCCCGTGGCCTCTCCCTTTCCCCTCCTGGCACTCTCCCTTACACCTCAAGAGCAAGACTTGGAGCAGTCCAAGGTTGTCATTGATTGACAATTTTAGCCCTACTGAAATCTCAAGTGAGTAGAAATGGTTGAAAATAAAAATCCAAAGACCAATAAAATTAAAGTTTGATGCTTAAAATGATGCCTTAGTCTTAAGTTATCACAGGGAGAATTCTGCAAAGTCTACCAAACATTTCTCATTGGCAAAATCGTTTGTACCACCAGCTTGTTTAATTTCTCTTCTGAACCATTCCGAGGTTTTACCGATTAGGAATAATTTCTCTCCTGAACCATTCCGAGGCTTTACCGATTAGGAATAATTTCTCTCCTGAACCATTCCGAGGCTTTACCGATTAGGAATAATTTCTCTCCTGAACCATTCCGAGGCTTTGCCGATTAGGAATTTGTCTCTTATCAGACACAAATTCTACATCCATCGGGTCTGCCTGAAACTAAAGTGGACTATTCCAATACGCCCAAAGAGTTTCTTATCGATCAAAGATCTGTTCGATCTCTAGGGAATCTGCAAAAATATTTCGTTTCTTTGTCAAATTTAACCAAGGTATAACAAGTAACTATGACAACAGATGTAGTTTACCCAGATGAGGAATCGCTGTCGGTTGTCATATTTGCTCCATCCTTGTTGTCCTGCAATAATAAAATAGACACATGTTCAAAAGTTGAATAGACACTAATTATTTGCTTCTAGGGCAGCCAATAAATATACCGTGTGTCCCAAAATGATGTATTATCGTTAGATTGCTTATATGTCCATAACCGATGAACCGATTTTCAAAAACTATATTTTATCCGATTGCCGAAATGCTAGATATTCGAGGATGTTGCTTGTGGTTTAGGCCGATGTCTTCATGTTGAAAAAAAGATCGATAAACCAGCTCAAATAAAATGTTACTGCTTAAATGGCATGAAAAAGAAACGACCTACTTATCCCAGTCAATATTTTAAATGTTATGCAAAAGGTTGAACTTATGTGTCGTTCAGAGAATATATGTCGTTAAGAGAATACGAATTCAGTTAATACTGAGTTCAGAGAATACGAATAGGAGTTCAGCCTTTTGTATCACATCTAAAATGTTGACAAGAAAATAGGCCGTTTCTTTCTCATGCCATCTAAGGCTTGAATTTGAGCAGGTTTATCGATCTTCTTTTCGACATGAAAACGCGGTTGTAAAACCACAACCAACATCTTAAATTACAAATTAGCCTTTAGGGAATCAAATAAAACAACGTTTTTGAAAATCGGTTCATTGGTTATGGACATTTAAGCAATCAAACAATAATACATCATTTTGGGACACCCGGTAGATACAGTTTGGAAGCTACAAAAGATACAGTAGATATGGTTTCATAACGAAGACAGCTTCGAAACTTGTTCTTCCATTCAAGCATATTGTTTCAAAAAAGAGATACCCTTAGTCAAATCTGAAAGTGATTTATGCATTGAAGGTTGTGCAAGGGAAAACTACTGACACTACCAAGCGGCAATGAACTGCATATGTTAACATATCTACCGGATGACTCAGACAAACACAGGCGTTTGACAGGCTAAAGCTCACTGAATATCACCGCAATAATATTTGCTATGATCTTGTTGAATAGCCGACATCTTATTTAATCTTAGGAATTTTCTGGCTAAAATCGGGCACTTTCTTCCCAAAATATGAGGGACTTTCCCGAGAAAACCCCATCGGAAAGCTTTCAAAAGTGGCCTAAAGTTGCCACCAAATCCCCTTACGATTTCTGCCTTACAATGGCATGCCTATGCTTTACCACATCTTCTCCTCTTGGGAGGATGAATAAGTCTCCCACATTAGTATAAGAATTAGTTAAGGGGATTACAATCTCCCAGGAGATAACATGTGCAAATACATGAAAATTTCATTGTTGTTAGGGCGAAAAACAGCAGACACTGATCGCTGCTGTCACTCACTTTTGCAGTAGTTTAAAGAGGACTTTCTGCAGAGAATCTTGCATAGGCGCGGGAAAGAATGACCCATTAAAGCTGGGGGAATTTTTAAATCTAATTGAGCATGGTCTTTTTACTCGCCCAGTATATTGATCTCATTGTAAAAGACCGTATTAATTCTTACCCTGTAGTGATCCTTGAAAGATTTCGCTTGATATTTCGCATATTTATCGACAGTTGTTGATGACCTGCACAAAGCAAAATACAGCTTAACTATGAAATAGCATAAAAGGGCTGTACCTATCATTCATTGTGATAACAGTTCTTCTTAATGGCTAAATCTAAAGGTGAGCAGAGGATATTTTCCCTTCTTTCTTACCTAGCGTGGCAATTATCCCATAACAAGAAACAAATATGGACCAATCGACCTTCGCAACAAATGTCAGATGGATTCCAGATTTTGAGCATGATTCTCACTTCCTTATCCTGACAGCTCCGTACTGCCACGTATTGGCAATCTTAGATATTATTATTATTCCGCGTTTCTCTATATCTAAACCAGATTTCGGGTTGTGACGTCATCAAATTGCTAAATCATGAAAAAGACAAACAATGGATTTCTACTTAGCGCCTTAATAAAGACCTTTATAAACTATGACTTCTTAGAAGATTGTATCGTTTTTCTCCTATCAATTTAAGATTTACAACAATTTCATTTTTTTCACAGAATTTCGCCAATCCTTTCAAAAAGAAAAAAACACAACAAGTCTGAAAATAATAATGATTTTGAAGATTGCCAACAAAGAGCTTATTGCAAAGTACCTGAAGTTCCTTCCCCCAAGCCATTAAACCAAACGAAATATGCATTAAGCAATCGTGAAATGCTTTTCGCAGACAAGGCAAATTTCCATCTAGCACTCTTGGGAGTCTTTTATAGCATTAAGAGCTAGTTGAGTCACGTTTAGAGCATTTAATAGTCAGAAGAACATTTCGTCTGCATTCGGCTTAAAGTAGGACATTTTACCTGCTGCTTTCACAATACCAAACTTGAGTATTTCCTTCTGCATCCCAATTTTCATCTGGTGATTGTCGCCGCTAAAATAAGAAGCATTGACGATAGTACTTGAAATTCAAAAGAAAGAAGTATTTACATGTTTCTACGCTGATTTAAAAACCAAATGTGAAAAAAAAACATAATTCTGTTAGAAATCTTTGGAATTTGGCGTCTGATTGCTCTTAAAATATTAACTTATCTCAAGTGAATAAGTTCGCAACTCAATCAAACACTAAAGAGGAACCTTAGAAACTTTTAGCCAGATAAAATCTTTGCCTTTACAATGGAGATGCAGTATGAACTGTATTGAAAGTTTCCCAGATCACAACCTCAGGGATAAATTCTCTGCCATTTGAGTCAGAAAAACTTTTTAGTTGATGGCGACCAACTTTGAGGTAAGAAATTGGAGTAAGGAGGAAGATGAGGAGGAGGAGAGGGGAAATTTTGTTTGTCATCTTATTTTACATCGATTTTTTTAATCTAGCTTACTATATAAATAAACTAATTCAAATCGATGATAACGAAAAATAATACAAATAATTACATAAACATTTTCTACCATTTCATAATCTATAATTTTCTAAGATTCGCATAAAAGTTGGGAAGCATTGCATTTGCAGTTTGGTCCATCCGATTGTTTTTATCAAAAGTTTAAAAGAATTTAAATTGTCGGTGTATTTAATTTCGTTTGGCAATGCATTCCAGATTTGAGCTCCTAATGATCGAAGGCTATCAGAACCAAAGGTGACTTTATTTGGGCTATAATGCTGCAAGTCATATGGATTTCTTGATGAATATCTAGAAGATTTTATTTTGAAAATGTCACTCATGATAGACGGGTTTAGATGTTTCAATGTCTTGAAAACTTCTATACAGAGAACTCTCAGACGGGAAAAATGCATAGTACATCTTTCTGACTTCACAAGTGATTCGCTGTAAGAGGAACTATGATAATTGTTCTCAAATCTAAGAGAACGTTCTTGAATCTTTTCAATTTTTTGCAAATACTTAGCTGATGAAAAGTACCATATTACTGGACAATAATTAAAATTGGAATATAAAATAGGAAGAGGAGAGTTACAAAAATGCAACTGAAGGTGGATATCAACAATGGCTGAACAGACACCGTAAGACAGATACCTGATTACGCGATTTAAGAAGAGCGTTTCAACAGCTTAC
>REGL01000804.1:122937-136977 GCA_004194395.1 Aurelia aurita complex sp. Pacific | reverse complement strand
CTTAACGATAAGAGACTGTTTGAACCAAAAGTAACTTGGTTTGGTCTATGATGGATTAATTCGCTTGGGTTTCTTGCTGACCTAGCATAGGAATCATTCGTCGTACATAGCCGATTGCTCGTGGCCCATGGTCGAAACCGCCAAAGCCTCATTTTCACGGACCAATCAGACGGCTAAAAAGCGAAGGAGACAAAAGAAACCCGTGAAGATTTTCCTAAATTTTTCCTACCTACATAAAACGCTTCCCCTGCATTCACCAACATTCACCCTTGTGATGTAGCACGCTTTAGGCAATCACGTTACAGTTAAGCTCTGTTCAAACTATTGTAAATTTGTAATTCCGCTAGTTTAGCCTTGAAGAGTATGCTGAGGCAAAATATCAGCTCCTATATATAATCAATATCTAACCTAAAAGGTGGTTGTCTTTTCTTTGGCGTTGTCTTGCATTTGCAATGTTTTTCCCATTAAACATTTATATCATACGTCGCTGCAAGCATCTTCATCACCCAATCAAGATCCAATGCACAGCCTGTCATCGTGGTTTTTTCTCTATATAGTTGATGTAGGAAATGTTATGTTTCCTACGTCCCTGTTGGGCGTTTTCAATCTCCTACATTTTGAACATGGTCGTTTGTCCAGCATAACTCTTTTACTTTTTACAAACCTAGCTTGTGACAAACTATGCACACGGATCTACAGACCAGTATGTGGAAGTGATGGCAAGACATACAGCAATGAATGCGTATTTGGAGTGGCAAAATGCAAAAATCATCGTCTTAGATTGACAAAACGGGGTGCTTGCACAAGGAGTAAGTTTTTCTATTTTTCAACATCAATTTTAATTACATATCGAATCTTTCATTTCTCTTGATGAGTCGCACAGTCACCATTTTTACACTTGTCGTAAGATAATCAAAGATGACCTTTAATCCTTGAAATATCATAGATACAGAAACCGGGGAGCACAGAAGGCACCTTGCCCTTCTTCTAGATTCTGAATAGGTGAATATACGAGCCAGTCCTGTTCTAAAAAAACTTTCTTAGAGCTGTGCCTCTCGAAGGAAGAAACGTGTCACACTTACGTCACCACCTACTTGTCCCCCACATTCACCAACATTCAACCTTGCGATGTAGCACCCTTTAGGCAATCACGTTACAGTTTATCTTTATTCAAACTATTGTAAATTTGTAATCCCGTTAGTTTAGCCTCGAAGAAGCCTCGTATACTGAGGCGAACTATCGGCTCATATAGTATATAATCAATATTTAACCTTAATGATGGTCGTCTTTACTTTGGCGTTGTTTTGCAGTGTTCCTACCTTTCAATATTTCATATTACACTTTGCTGCAATACAAGCATCTTAATCCAATCAAAATCCGACGCATAGCGCCCAGCAGCCTGTCATCGTGGCTTTTTCGAACATGGTCGTTTGTCCAGCATAACTCTTTTACTTTTTACAAACCTAGCTTGTGACAAACCATGCCCACAGATCTACAGACCAGTATGTGGAAGTGATGGAAAGACATACAGCAACGAATGCATATTTGGAGTGGCAAAATGCAAAAATCATCGTCTTAGATTGGCAAAACGGGGTGCTTGCACAAGGAGTAAGTTTTCTTCTTTTTCAACATCAATTCTAATTACATTTCGAATCCTGAATTTCTCTTGATGCGTCGCAAAGTCACCATTTTTTACACTTGTCGTAGGATGCTTAAAAGATGACCTTTAATCCTTGAAATATCACAGATGCAGAAAATGGAAGGCACAGAAGGCACCTTGCCCCTCCACGTTTTTTTGCTCCCCTTTCCCAGCTTCTTCTAGAGTTTGAATAAGTGAATATACCCGTCCTGTTCTAAAATATCCTTTTTGTGGCTGTGCCTCTCCAAGTAAGAAACGTGTTATACTTACGTCAGCTGCTACCTGTCTCCTACATTCACCAACATTCGCATTAGCCAATCACGTTACAATTTATTTTTATCCAAACTATTGCAAATTTGTAATCCCTTTAGTTTAGCCTTGAAGAAGTCTCGTATACTGAGGCGAAATATCGGCTCATGTAGTATACAATCAATATTTAAGTTTAATGATGGTCATATTTTCTTTAGCGTTGTTTTGCAGTGTCCCTGCCTTTCAATATGTCATACTACACTTTGCTGCAATACAAGCATCTTAATCTAATCAAAATCTGACGCACAGCCTGTCGTGATGACTTTTTCTCAATACGCTTCATTCAAGCAATGTTACCTACTCCCTGTTGGGCGTTTTCGATCTCCTACATTTTTTGAACATGGTCGTTTATCCAGCATAACTCTTTTACTTTTTTACAAACCTAGCTTGTGGCAAGTCATGCCAAGAGATCTACAGACCAGTATGTGGAAGTGACGGAAAGACATACAGCAATGTATGTGTGTTCGGAGTTGCAAAATGCAAAAATCCTCGTCTTAGATTGGCAATACGGGGTGCTTGTACCAAGAGTAAGTTTTCTTCTTTTTCAACATCAATTTCAATTACATATCGAATCCCAAATATCTCATGATGAGTCGCACAGTCACAACTCTTTACAATTTTTTATCATCATCAAAACAATTAAAACGCAAATAAGATTAGTCGTTACTGTGCACAAGGAGTAAGTTTTCTTCTTTTTCAACATCAATTCTAATTACATTTCGAATCCTGAATTTCTTTGGATGAGTCGCACAGTCACCATTTTTACACTTGTTGTATGATGCTTAAAAGATGACCTTTAATCCTTGAAATATCACAGATGCAGAAAATGGAAAGCACAGAAGGCACCTTGCCCCTCCACGTTTTTTGTTCCCGTTTCCCAGCTTCTTCTAGAGTTTGAATAAGTGAATATACCCGTCCTGTTCTAAAAAATCCTTCTTATAGCTGTGCCTCTCCAAGTAAGAAACGTGTTATACTTACGTCAGCAGCTACCTGTCTCCTACATTCACCAACATTCGCATTAGCCAATCACGTTACAATTTATTTTTATCCAAACTATTGCAAATTTGTAATCCCTTTAGTTTAACCTTGAAGAAGCCTCGTATACTGAGGCGAAATATCGGCTCATTTAGTATACAATCAATATTTAAGTTTAATGATGGTCATATTTTCTTTAGCGTTGTTTTGCAGTGTCCCTGCCTTTCAATATTTCATACTACACTTTGCTGCAATACAAGCATCTTAATCTAATCAAAATCCGACGCACAGCCTGTCATGATGACTTTTTCTCAATACGCTTCATTCAAGCAATGTTACCTACTCCCTGTTGGGCGTTTTCGATCTCCTACATTTTTTGAACATGGTCGTTTATCCAGCATAACTCTTTTACTTTTTTACAAACCTAGCTTGTGGCAAGTCATGCCAAGAGATCTACAGACCAGTATGTGGAAGTGACGGAAAGACATACAGCAATGTATGTGTGTTCGGAGTTGCAAAATGCAAAAATCCTCGTCTTAGATTGGCAATACGGGGTGCTTGTACCAAGAGTAAGTTTTCTTCTTTTTCAACATCAATTTCAATTACATATCGAATCCCAAATATCTCATGATGAGTCGCACAGTCACAACTCTTTACAATTTTTTATCATCATCAAAACAATTAAAACGCAAATAAGATTAGTCGTTACTGTGCACAAGGAGTAAGTTTTCTTCTTTTTCAACATCAATTCTAATTACATTTCGAATCCTGAATTTCTTTGGATGAGTCGCACAGTCACCATTTTTACACTTGTTGTATGATGCTTAAAAGATGACCTTTAATCCTTGAAATATCACAGATGCAGAAAATGGAAAGCACAGAAGGCACCTTGCCCCTCCACGTTTTTTGTTCCCGTTTCCCAGCTTCTTCTAGAGTTTGAATAAGTGAATATACCCGTCCTGTTCTAAAAAATCCTTCTTATAGCTGTGCCTCTCCAAGTAAGAAACGTGTTATACTTACGTCAGCAGCTACCTGTCTCCTACATTCACCAACATTCGCATTAGCCAATCACGTTACAATTTATTTTTATCCAAACTATTGCAAATTTGTAATCCCTTTAGTTTAACCTTGAAGAAGCCTCGTATACTGAGGCGAAATATCGGCTCATTTAGTATACAATCAATATTTAAGTTTAATGATGGTCATATTTTCTTTAGCGTTGTTTTGCAGTGTCCCTGCCTTTCAATATTTCATACTACACTTTGCTGCAATACAAGCATCTTAATCTAATCAAAATCCGACGCACAGCCTGTCATGATGACTTTTTCTCAATACGCTTCATTCAAGCAATGTTACCTACTCCCTGTTGGGCGTTTTCGATCTCCTACATTTTTTGAACATGGTCGTTTATCCAGCATAACTCTTTTACTTTTTTACAAACCTAGCTTGTGGCAAGTCATGCCAAGAGATCTACAGACCAGTATGTGGAAGTGACGGAAAGACATACAGCAATGTATGTGTGTTCGGAGTTGCAAAATGCAAAAATCCTCGTCTTAGATTGGCAATACGGGGTGCTTGTACCAAGAGTAAGTTTTCTTCTTTTTCAACATCAATTTCAATTACATATCGAATCCCAAATATCTCATGATGAGTCGCACAGTCACAACTCTTTACAATTTTTTATCATCATCAAAACAATTAAAACGCAAATAAGATTAGTCGTTACTGTGCACAAGGAGTAAGTTTTCTTCTTTTTCAACATCAATTCTAATTACATTTCGAATCCTGAATTTCTTTGGATGAGTCGCACAGTCACCATTTTTACACTTGTTGTATGATGCTTAAAAGATGACCTTTAATCCTTGAAATATCACAGATGCAGAAAATGGAAAGCACAGAAGGCACCTTGCCCCTCCACGTTTTTTGTTCCCGTTTCCCAGCTTCTTCTAGAGTTTGAATAAGTGAATATACCCGTCCTGTTCTAAAAAATCCTTCTTATAGCTGTGCCTCTCCAAGTAAGAAACGTGTTATACTTACGTCAGCAGCTACCTGTCTCCTACATTCACCAACATTCGCATTAGCCAATCACGTTACAATTTATTTTTATCCAAACTATTGCAAATTTGTAATCCCTTTAGTTTAACCTTGAAGAAGCCTCGTATACTGAGGCGAAATATCGGCTCATTTAGTATACAATCAATATTTAAGTTTAATGATGGTCATATTTTCTTTAGCGTTGTTTTGCAGTGTCCCTGCCTTTCAATATTTCATACTACACTTTGCTGCAATACAAGCATCTTAATCTAATCAAAATCCGACGCACAGCCTGTCATGATGACTTTTTCTCAATACGCTTCATTCAAGCAATGTTACCTACTCCCTGTTGGGCGTTTTCGATCTCCTACATTTTTTGAACATGGTCGTTTATCCAGCATAACTCTTTTACTTTTTTACAAACCTAGCTTGTGGCAAGTCATGCCAAGAGATCTACAGACCAGTATGTGGAAGTGACGGAAAGACATACAGCAATGTATGTGTGTTCGGAGTTGCAAAATGCAAAAATCCTCGTCTTAGATTGGCAATACGGGGTGCTTGTACCAAGAGTAAGTTTTCTTCTTTTTCAACATCAATTTCAATTACATATCGAATCCCAAATATCTCATGATGAGTCGCACAGTCACAACTCTTTACAATTTTTTATCATCATCAAAACAATTAAAACGCAAATAAGATTAGTCGTTACTGTGCACAAGGAGTAAGTTTTCTTCTTTTTCAACATCAATTCTAATTACATTTCGAATCCTGAATTTCTTTGGATGAGTCGCACAGTCACCATTTTTACACTTGTTGTATGATGCTTAAAAGATGACCTTTAATCCTTGAAATATCACAGATGCAGAAAATGGAAAGCACAGAAGGCACCTTGCCCCTCCACGTTTTTTGTTCCCGTTTCCCAGCTTCTTCTAGAGTTTGAATAAGTGAATATACCCGTCCTGTTCTAAAAAATCCTTCTTATAGCTGTGCCTCTCCAAGTAAGAAACGTGTTATACTTACGTCAGCAGCTACCTGTCTCCTACATTCACCAACATTCGCATTAGCCAATCACGTTACAATTTATTTTTATCCAAACTATTGCAAATTTGTAATCCCTTTAGTTTAACCTTGAAGAAGCCTCGTATACTGAGGCGAAATATCGGCTCATTTAGTATACAATCAATATTTAAGTTTAATGATGGTCATATTTTCTTTAGCGTTGTTTTGCAGTGTCCCTGCCTTTCAATATTTCATACTACACTTTGCTGCAATACAAGCATCTTAATCTAATCAAAATCCGACGCACAGCCTGTCATGATGACTTTTTCTCAATACGCTTCATTCAAGCAATGTTACCTACTCCCTGTTGGGCGTTTTCGATCTCCTACATTTTTTGAACATGGTCGTTTATCCAGCATAACTCTTTTACTTTTTGCAAACCTAGCTTGTGGCAAATCATGCCTAGAGATCTACAGACCAGTATGTGGAAGTGACGGAAAGACATACAGCAATGTATGTGTGTTTGGAGTGGCAAAATGCAAAAATCCTCGTCTTAGATTGACAAAACGCACTGCTTGCAGAAGGGGTAAGATCTTCTTTATCAACATCAATTTTAATTTCATATCGAATTCTAATTTTCTGATGATGAGTCGCACAGTCACTACTTTTTACACTTGTCGTAAGATGATTAAAAGATTACCTTTAATAATTGAAATATCACAGAAGTATGCAGAAACCGGGGATCACAGAAGGCACCCTGCCCCTCCATGTNTGTGGCAAATCATGCCTAGAGATCTACAGACCAGTATGTGGAAGTGACGGAAAGACATACAGCAATGTATGTGTGTTTGGAGTGGCAAAATGCAAAAATCCTCGTCTTAGATTGACAAAACGCACTGCTTGCAGAAGGGGTAAGATCTTCTTTATCAACATCAATTTTAATTTCATATCGAATTCTAATTTTCTGATGATGAGTCGCACAGTCACTACTTTTTACACTTGTCGTAAGATGATTAAAAGATTACCTTTAATAATTGAAATATCACAGAAGTATGCAGAAACCGGGGATCACAGAAGGCACCCTGCCCCTCCATGTCTTTTGTTCTCCTTCCTCAGTTTCTTCTATAGCCTGAATATACCCGTCCTATTCTAACAAGTGCCCTTCTTACAGCAGTGCCTCGCCAAGTAAGAAATGTGTCACACTCATGTCCGCATCTACGTGTCCCCTACATTCACCAACATTCACCCTAGTGATGTAGCACACTTTAGCCAATCACGTTACAGTTTATTTTTGTTCAAACTATTGTAAATTTGTAATTCCGTTAGTTTAGCCTTGAAGAAGCATCGTATAATTAGGCGAAATATCAGCTCATATAGTACATAATCAATATTTAACCTTCATGATGGTCATCTTTTCTTTGGCGTTGTTTTGCAGTGTTCCTGCCTTTCAATATTTCATATTACACTTTCCTGCAATGCACGCAACTAAATCTATACAAAATCCGATGCACAGCGCCCAGCTTGTCATTAGGACTGTTCTCAATGCGTTTTCGATTTCCTACCGGGTGTCCCAAAAGAGAGTACTCCCGTTTAAAAAATCACAAACAAATTTGCTTACATGACCGATCTTCAATTTTCTTTCTTTTTTGCCAAGTACATCAAGGGCCAGATTATTTTCCCAGACATAGCTGATCTTGTAACTGTTTTCAAATTAGCAAATTTAGCTCTTTTTAGGGCTACCAGGTTTTGAATCATACTGCAAAAAGCATTTATGCTTGCCAGATCAATTTCTTTGTGCATATCAAGCTTCTAGTTTGGTTGTAAATGACCGAAAAAATGCACACCATCATTGGAGACTTCGATGACGTTGACAAATCTGAAAGTTTTTGTCTGTTAGGCAGGATTGAGTATTTTGCTTAAAAAGCATAGCTGAAAAGAAGGCTTTTCAATGTGTAATTTCTCTACCTTACTGCATCAGAAGCAAAAATTTTAGCATCTATAAATATTTTGGGTCTTTGACAAAACAAGTCAAAAGAAACTTTTATCAAAGGTTGGATAATCAATTTTTTGTTATTTTTTAAACAGGTGTACTTTTTTGGGACACCGGTACATTTTGTACATGGTCGTTTGTCCAACATAACTCTTTTACTTTTCACAAACCTAGCTTGTGACAAACGATGCACAAAAATCTACAGACCAGTATGTGGAAGTGACGGAAAGACATACAGCAATGAATGCGTATTTGGAGTTGCAAAATGCAAAAATAGTCTTCTTAGATTGGCAAAACGGGGTGCTTGCACAAATAGTAAGTTTTCTTCTTTTGAGTGAACCTCCCCAATATATTTATTGCGAACGGGCCCTCTCGTATGAAACCTCCATTAACTTATATCTCTACTGCGCTCGCCTTCGAAAAGATTTTGTCAATCAAAGCACTGTCTTCGATGTTGGAAATTTGGCAAATACTTCTTTATAGCTACTTGCAGCCAAAGGGGTTCCTAGATAGTCAAATTCCTGAGGGCTACAAGCTGCTCCATTACGCCACTGGCAATATTTCAGTTGAGCCGTAGTATGTCTTCGCTATCCTCGTTTTGCTGCTGCTTTTATATCTCGGTGAACTTATGAGATTATGAAAAATCGATATAGAACCATTTTGATTTCCAGACGTTAATATCCAATCCACACATTCCAACATTCGAGTGCCAGCCATGATTCTCGTTTATAAAGTAGTAACATGGACCGAAATATGGAGCCTGCCTGTAACAATTTAGGTTCTTTCCCTGAAATGTTGGCAAGAAATAAACTTCGGGCGGGTGCCGAGGTCCTAGCTCCTGCGGAGGGCTGAACGCCTTGATACCTTGATAGTGCTGCCAGGATCAATGTTCATTTAGGAAAAGTTCTCGTCCAATCAAAGTAGGCTCCTCCACAATTCTCTCTCTCTCTCTCTTAACAGCTTGGAAAAAGACTTTTAGCTACTTTTGGCAATCCAGTATTTATTCTATTTTTATGACGATTGTTATTATATCAAACTAAAAGCACCATCAATAAATAACAGAAAATAAGATAATAAAAACACCCCTGTCATTCCTCAATACGTTTCGATTAAAATCTTCATCATTCGATTAAAATCTTTAATTCAATTATTTTTTCTGTCTAGAATGCGACCAAGTTTGCTTTGCACTCCACAGACCAGTTTGTGGAAGTGATGGAAAGACATACAGCAACCAATGCGTATTTGGAGTGGCAAAATGCAAAAATCCTCTTCTTAGATTGGCAAAACGGGGTGCTTGTACCAAGAGTAAGTTTTCTTCTTTTTCAACATCAATTTCAATTACATATCGAATCCCAAATATCTCATTTTGAGTCGCACAGTCACAACTCTTTACAATTTTTTATCATCATCAAAACAATTAAAACGCAAATAAGATTACTCGTTACTGTGCCATCCAAAGCAGGAAAGGACACAAGGCCATCTGGTCCCTATTTTGGATGACACTTTCAATTGTATAATACTTTAAAAAACAAATAAATAGAATGCAAGGTAGCTTGGCACAAATTACCAAATGATGAAAAATCACGATTTTCAAATTNACCAAGGCAAGAGCCCTGAGGCACCCCAAATTTGATGTCCTGTATTTCAGATATATTGCCATTTACCTTACAGCATTGCTTCCTATTACTTAGGTATGATATGAACCAGTCAAGCTCCACGCCTTCAACTCCATAGAAACGCAGCTTAGCGATGAGAATGTCGTGATCAACAGTGTCAAAGGCTTTCTTTAAGTCGATGAAAGTGACTCCAGAAAAAAGCCCTTTGTCGAAATTTAGATACCAGTCATTGGTACACTTTAGTAAGCATGTCAGTACGGAGTGAAAAAGCCTGAAACCCGCCATTTAATAATCGATAATTTCGATAAAATGTGACAAGACTTTACAGCTTCTGCAGCAAACCGTCCAACTACCGTCGATTCAAAGTTTTCTTGTTGCAAACACGTTGGAAGTCTTGCAAGACTTGCATAAAACAAAAGGTTTTGCAAGACTTAGGTCTCCCATATGACACAGCAAAATGATGCCTAACATAACCCAACATATGTTAGAGAGTCTGGTACCTAGGGTATTCTATTTTAAACCAGACGCCATATATCCGTCATTTGTTTTTAAGCGATTATTACAACTGCCAGTGTAAAAGTTTGTATAAATGAAGAATGGAAATACATTTCTCTTTCATTTCCATCAAAGGTGTCAAGCCCGGGAAATGCCCATCACAAAGACCATGCCATGGTATATTGTGCCGAAGAAATCAACAGAAACGTGACCGTTGTCATAGTGATAGCCAGTGCCACGGGATCCGAAAGTGTTGCCCAATGCGACTTGGCAAGCAGTGTTCAATGCCTTGTCCGGTTTTCAAGTGCCGAGCATGTCCAAAGGGATATAAATACGCTACTGCAAGTAATGGCTGCCGAAGCTGCGGATGCGGTGAGGTTTTTTTGTGATTGAGACGTAAGATCACTTCTACTCCCCCGGGGTACTTCATTGTTAGGTCATACTGGCCGTACGAAATCGAGGTGGGAAGAGGTGTGATAAGTTTACCCTTCAAGGACTATTGTGCTCACTCCCTCAACTAATGCTCTTTATTAAAGGCATTGAGTCCGCATAAAAAGCGGGCTCATGGCCAATATCAACTTCTTTTCAATCATAAAACAAAAGTTTTGATTTAATCGCTATCGAAATTAAACCAAAGAAATTCCCGAGGATAATGCAAGGATTAAGAAGCCTTTAGTCTCCACTACTAATGACTTTAGCACTATTGTGCGATTACGAAGGGCCGTCAGCGGTTTGTCAGCAAAAATTCAGGACAGCGTTAACGCTCATTTATTTATATGGACTCAATTCCTTTAACATCTCACAAAGTAATATCGCCAACACTACAGTCTTCAGTCAGCCTGCAATGCCTCGCAGACAACACACCAATCGAAGGTTCATTTATTGCTTGAACATTTTTTAGCATGTTCCATCCAAGGACTCCTATTTGCTCATTAACTACTCCTAACTTTGACCGTTGATAGCTCAAGAGCAATAAGAATTCTGGAGACAAAAGTACCTAGGAATTTGATGTTCTCTTTTTTGGCATTTATTGTAAATTAGGTCCGTTTTATTTGCAGTGTGCAATCTTTTCCCATGTCACGTGAACCCATGCTCGACTGCTCGTTGCCCAAGTTATCCAGGAGCAACATGTCGAGCAAATTATTGTGGCGGATGCTTGGCAGATTTCTACTATCGTGGACGCAAAATCAACTGCGGTTCTCCATCAAGAAAAGGATAGTAAATGGGTGCACGATGAAGAAAGAAAATTTTATACCAGTGCAATTTCAGAGACGCTTCACTGCTATGAAAGCTGACATTTTCTACTGTGTTATTTAATCGTATGATTCATTGCATTTGCTAGTTAAAGACAGTTGATCCCTGATTTAGATAATTCAGATCACTTTATATATCTCGACAAGAACCGTATCTCCTTAAACTTTCTTGAGTTTTGTAATTCTGAAGGTTCGTAGCTGCGCTACTGCCAGTACTTGCCCCGATTCTTTGTTTCATATAAAAAATATGTGTATGCATGCAAAACAATGCCTTCAGGGCTTCAAAACGTCGTCTCGATAGACAAAAACGAATAGATCGGAAGGTCAGACGACTTGTGAGTCGAAAATTTTGTCCATCGCGTTTTCACACAAACCAGACAACTTTTCCGTCAGTCAGTACTGAAAGTTCTTACATTTGAGCACTGAGAATTTCTTTCCAGTTTCTAGGCCCCACGAGGGCTGTACGTATTCTTTTATAAGAAACCAAAAATTTGAGCTAGTACTGAAAGTCTCTCAAAAATATTACATTCTGAATAAAGTTTCTGATGGGTTTCTTGGGTTTCACAAGGGCACAAGTTGAGCCAGCACTGAAAATTTCTTAACATTATCGGGGGGGGGGGGGGGGGTTTAGTTCTCAGAGCTTCTTTCGAGTTTCTTTCTTAAGCTCCATACCGGGGGGGGGTGTACTTGACTTTCAATTGTACGAGGGGGTGCACTCCAAGAAAAAAAATTTCAACCGGCTTTAGAAATTTTCCTTTCCGTTCAAAGGGGTCTGGAACACAGGCTATCATTGTAATACTTTTGCTGTAGTGATACGAGCATGAAAATTGGTAGGGATGAGCAGGTCAGTATGCTGAAAAGATCAGATGAAGACTCCAGCTGAAACATGCTCCAACCGGAAAATGCCTCCAATTGCTATTTTTATTTTAGACTGGGTGGAGTACTAGTTCCAAGACCCCAAAAAAGCGGTCATTCTAACAGGCATGGATTAGCTCTCAATAAAGGACCGAGCATTCTCCCTCATGGACCCCATTTTTCTTCGAGTCAGTTGTCGCCAGGGAAAACCAAATATTACCCTGGGTACCAGCTCTCTAACATAAAATGGAGAACACCAAGAAGAGCAGGTCTTGATAAAACACGCGACTTTAAAGGTCAGGTATAGCGAGTCAATTTATGGAGAAGAGAAGATGATAATGTTGCTTGGCTCCGGCTATCTTGAGTGAACATCGCAGCTGTTTATGTGGACGCTTGATTGAGCTTTGTTTATTTGTGGACATGAGAAGTTTGCCTAAAGAATTTTATGCTAGAGAGTCTGGTACCCAGGGTAACCAGATCTCTGGGGTAACAAAATGAGGGAGCTGGGTGCTTGGAGCAAAGCCAGCAGGAACATTTTTGAGGACACACGCTCCACTTTAATATAGTAGTACTATTTCCCGAATTCATGATTACCGGTGCTAACATAGAAATGTTGTTCATTTGCAATAGTATTTTTGCCAATTAGCATCTCCAGGAAAATTTCTAAGCAAACGTATTTTTCTTTGGCTTATCGTCATCCGATCCTTTAAATGCCACTGTCAGTAGAAACTTTCATAACTCTGTTGCAGTTTTCTATCGATCACCCCTTCAGGAAATTTTTGCACGAACACCTAATAGTTGTGCCAACAACTTTCACTTTGTCTTGGAATGCTTCTCGCAATTCAATGCTGCCTGCTTCCAAAATGGTTGACGAAGTTCCTCCAAGAAAAAGTTTTGAAAACGCCAACCTTTACTTTTGCTCAGAACGACTGTTTCAATCTTCTTTAGCATTTCTCTGAAAAAATCTTACCCTTACCTACCTATCCCAAGCTACGTTCTTCTCATTTTCTTTAAATAATCTCGAGAATCATCCTTTGCTAGGAGCTGGGGGCATATGGCCTCATCCCAAACAGTGGCCACGCCATTGGTCGAGATAAATTGGGCTATCTTTTTCAAGATGTCATCATATTTCTAGTAACATGCAATAGATAAGGGAACAATACAGAAAAGAGTTCTTAGGAGATTTCAACCAACTGTATCAAATGATGGCTTCAGAGCTTATCTTTGCGTCCAATAACTTGTTCTCGACACTTTTCAACATGAAAGGCTGTACATGTTCGTGGTGCCTCTTCAGATTTTCCAGTGGCACCCCCTCGTATTTTCGTAGACCAAGTACCCCCCCCCCCCCGGGCCGTCAACTTGACCGCGTTCGGGGGTCCCTGGTCGAAAATGACGTCATGGAACTAGACTCATAAGACGCCAGTCTGGTTCCCTGACGTCATTTTTGACGCACGGTAGTGAAGTCATAGGGGTGGTGGGCATTTTCCTGTTTACAAAATCCTTTATGTTATGGGGTGAAGGACGTGATGAAGTCCACATCAAGCCTTGCAACAACCCGAGTTCAAAGCTGGTCGTTCAGCGGAGGCCCTCCTGAGGTGTATGACATCTCAAAGGTCAAACGCTCCAGCGGTTTGAGCACGCGCGGCCACTCTACGGAAAGAACGAATCATGGTCGCGGAGCCTGCGCGCTCAAAATGCTGGATGAAAAACTGCATTCAACGAGAGAAAGGTATGTCTCGCATCTTTGATCAAGAAGTTTATCAACTTACTTTTTCGTAGCTGCTTAAAATCAATTTTCAATTCAAGCCTTGCATTTTTTAACTTTCTGCGCATTTTATTTGAATCATAGCCGATTTTGCTTCAAAAGTAGGCCTA
>REGL01000804.1:84243-118442 GCA_004194395.1 Aurelia aurita complex sp. Pacific | reverse complement strand
AATTAAGAATTTATATATATTTTGATCTATATCTTTCATTTCTTTATGAAAAATATAGTTTCATGACCTTTTAGCAACCTTTCATTTATATGACATCATATGACATCATAATGATCATCATGCTCTAGCAACAACAACAACATCGCTAATTGGATTATGATTTCAAATTTTCATTGTTTACATAATGGTCAGATAGGGTTAAGGGGCAGTGTGTCTAATAATATTGTTCTTGTCGTTTTTGATTGACTATATGCTGACTGGCTATCAACTTCAGGTGCTGTATTTCCCAAATGCAAATTTTAAGACGGCCAGATAAGGTCATTGCAACCCTTATTTGTAATTCACCTTTTCCATGATATGCCAAATATGGAACATGCTTTTGTACTATTGTTATTATTATTATTATTATTTTCCAATTTTTTGCAGATGAACTGAAAGCTAAGTGCAGTATACATGATGATGATTTCCATTATTTCATTGGCTTTCTGTGTGACCTTTTTTCAAACTCAAGTTTCTTCAAAGGCTTTGTACAGCTTTAAGACAAGCCATGACCTTCAAAACATTCAATTTCACGGAGATGATGTATTCCTTGGTGCAACTAACATAATTTATAGGATGAATGGTAACTTGGTGCAACTTAGAAGGAAGTTGACTGGTCCTGTAAATGAAAGTACTGGTTGTCCGCCAGAGAAACCATGCCTAAGAAATAACAGCAATGCAGTGCTGTTATTATATGGAGAGAATAGCAATTCAAAGCTGCTTTCTTGTGGATTTGCAAGACAAGGTATTTGCCATCTAAGAGATTTAAAGACACTGAATGTAAAATTTAGCAGTGATAGGGGACTTGGTGCACAAAAAGATAATTATGATAAATTGGTGTCTCTTATTACTGGTGGAAACAAATTTTTGCATCTTGGCATACCTAGCAATGGGAAGCGTTTGCAGACTAATTCTAACTATGCTGTCATGGAGATAGATAGGCTTACATCGAGGATGTTTCTTAGGTCTACCAGCTTCGTTAAATTTGATGAAGGATTTGCTGCTCGCCAAGTTTCTATGTTTAGTACAAATGGGTATGTTTATATTACAACAGTTCAGCAAACAAAGACACTGTCAAGGAGTTACCACAGGAATTACCACTCAAAAATTATTCGTTACTGGGATACAAACATTTACAACTCATTCACAGAAATCCAGTTATTGTGTCAAGACAAATCTCAAAACGAGTATAACATTTTGGTTGATGGATACTTTGTTAATATCACTGGAAAAGGAGCATTTTTCTTCAATGCAAGTGACGGAGAGAGCGTTTTTGTTGGTATATTCAGTAAATCTGCTGGAAAAGATCAAACTGACAGGAATGTTGTGTGTATTTTTAAACTCAAAGAAGTGAATAGAGCATTTGAGAGAAGCATCAAGTTGTGTGTTGAAGAAGGTGTGGGTATTGATTTGCCGTGGTTTATTGAATCACCAGGATGCAAGGTATTGTATGCATCAGATTTTTACCATCTCCTTTTTGGTTTTTGATGGTGTGGTTAAAATCAACATAAAGAACTCTAGCAGCATAGGCTGCAAATCGTTAAAAACGTTGGTGTAAATCTGATGACCTAGTTCTTTGAATTGAATGGAATGGCCTCAGAGAGAGCCTTATTGCTACTTTGCTACATTTGGACCATTGTTGGATTTTTCTGAAATATTGATATCTTCAGAATTAGAATTTGCTTCTATGGGGTGGCCCAAAAAAGATTTGACGTTTCGTTAAATATTGAAAAATAATGATAAAGTGAACAGGCCCATAAGAAGATACTGTAACTCTGTCCCTAAGATTTTGAAATATTTTAAGACGCCAGAATTTTGCAAATCCATTCAAAATTCACCGAGTTACAAGCTTTCAAAGATCGAATTTATGCGATAGCAGAAACCAGAGCACCCTAGATGACTTGTAATGCAAAAAAAGAGCTTCAAAATTGAGATAAGAGAGGTTATTCAATGTTATATACTTCTTGTCAATATTAGAGCAAAGCAAACAAAAAGGGACTTTGAAAGTAAGAGGAACTGAATCATGTCAAGTTTTCCCCAACTTTCCTCAAAGCATCCACATGCTTAAAAGTTTGGTTATCGAAAATACTTCCATATCTTGTTTGGTTTGCTCTGAAATAAATGATAATAGATAATTATTATTATCACTACAAACACCGTAGTTACAAAGAACTATAGACTAAATGCTTACAGGATATGCAAAACTAAACAAAACACAGCAAGCAACATCTGAAGGTATAGTACGAGCAAACCAATTAGCTATGTTTTGAGCAGTGAGAGGAGTTGTGAGGCCATTAATCCATTGCTACACGTGAATGTTCAACCGGAAGGTCTTGGCAGGTACACAATACTCTCTGCAAAAACATACTGGTTGCTGTATTTGTTGTGATATGCATGCTACCAAGCATTTTGATCAAAATTTCATTGTCCATCCAATATGGAACTGAAGAAGAGATTGCCAGTGCTAATTTGACCACAAATGCTATTTAAAGGTCTCTGGTTTCAGTTTTCAAATAAACTTGAACTTCAAGAGCGTGTGGCTCCATGAATATTCAGGGGATTTGCAAGATTCTAGTGTCTAAATCAAATCAGGATACCAGGAACAACAAGTATATTTAATCATGGAACCTCTTTATTGTCTTGTTATTTTTCAATATTTAATCAAATGTCAAGCAGATTTTCAGGCCACCCTGTACTTGAAGTATTGAAAAAAATTGAGTTAAAACAATTGCAGTTCCTAAAATGTTTGAGAAAACATGGAATAGCCTTCAAGAAAACTATATTTACAAATGTCTACAGTTTGGTATCAAGTGCAAATCTTTCAATTTTCTGGTTTACAATTCAGAAACTGGATAATGCCACATCCTGAGATTATTTGAAATATAAAGACATTGTGATCGTTAAAAACATTGAAAATTTGAGAAAGTCATTGGTAGAATCTTAGCAAAGTAGCAAATGTTACTCTCATGCCATTCAAGTAAAAAAAGATAGTTCATATAATTTAACACCAACTTTTTAAAGATTTAGAACCTATGCTAGCATCCACATCTCCTTGTTAAAGTAAAAGCAGCTGCAAGTATTGACTTACCATTGAGAAGAAAATATCTTTTAAAAACAAAACTGCAACTTTGATTGCGTATTCTGGCTAGATACTATGGGGGGTTCCGTTGATTTCTACGCAACAGACTTATATAATGTGGTTTTTGAAGATACCATAAACTCCATAACGATACCTCATACCGTTTCCATATTTCCCGATTCCTTGATTCCCCTATACTCCGGTTCCCTATTCCATATTTTAGTAATAGCCATCCCTGAAAGCAGAACGACATTATTCCAGATGTTTTTTATCCTCCCAAGAGCATATTATGTATTGATAGTTACGAAATAAACTAATCTCTTGTGTACCCTATCACCTTATTGACGCTCAGTAATGTTACTATCTAACATCTAACAAATCTAACAAATCTTAGCTTGTATACTCTACCGGGTGAGCCAGAATACGAAGAGTACTGGACGGATTCGAATTATTCAAATTTCAGTTAGAAACCGAAAGGCCCAACTAGTTTTGTGATTTTGTCGCGTTTTTATGAGCACCAAAAATACTGTGAAAGCCGGTAAAAACTCTATCAAGCCTCCTCTCTATTAATTCCCCTCTTTTTTATAAGCCCCTCCCCTCTGAGCCAAATTTAAAAAAAAGGCCCACTCTCTATTAAGCCCCCCCCCAAACTTATATCAAATTCCAAAGGCTACGAAAGATTTTCCATTTATTGAGCTGAACAAGTTTGCATGTTAATTTTGATATGGTTTGAGATAAAGCTGTGTCGAATTTATGTAGTTGACTCCCAAGATTATATCTGAATTCGCAAAATATGGTGTAAAAGAACTAGAAAGTTATCATACATGGTGTCCCAGAAAAATTGTTCGACATTTGATTAAATGTTAAGAAATAACGATAAAATCTACAGGCTCCTGGTTATATAACCTTGTTCCTAAGATTTTAAGTTAGTTTTAGATGCCAGAATCTTGCGAATTCTCTCAGAATTGACGGAGTTACGAGCTTTTGAAGTTCAAGTTTGTACGAAAGCTGAAACCAGACGCCCCTAACTGACTTGTTTTCAAAAAAGACGTCCTAAAATCGAGGTAAAGGAAGACTGTCCAATGTGTTACCTCTCGTTGATATCAGAGCAAACCAAATAGGACTTCAAAAGTAGTTTAATTCTTGCAACCGTTGCCAAAATTGATTAAGAATGCAAGTATCTGAAAACATGGAATGAAAGCTTAATCAATGAGAGACGGGGCAATTTCAAATTGTGCTGAACAGGATTCCTCAAAGCATCCATCACCTTGATTCAATGTTATAGAAAGCTAGTGTATCCAAGGTGCTTTTGAAATTACATTTGATTTGCTTTGAATAAACGAGATTCTTCTTTCACAAAATATGCAATTTAGGGGTCTAGTTTCTGCTTTCGCACAAACTTGAACTTCGAAAGCTCGTAACTCCGTGAATATTTAGCCGATTTGCTAGCTTCTGGTGTCTAAAATTAATTTACAATCTAAGCAATATGGTCATCTTACCATGGAGCCCTTTCAGTATTTCGTTATTTTTTAATATTTAATCAAACGTTGAACAATTTTTTTGAGACACCCTGTATGTATCCTTGTCATCTGATTTGTTAATGAGCCCCTCCTCTGGAGTGTCCGAAATTAAAGAGGGGCTTAATAGAGCTTTCACCTCTCTCAGGAGTTATAAGAAATACATTTTCAAACAAGAACCGAAGTTTTTTAATCCCGTAGCACTAAACGTTCAGTCGATATCTGTCAACCATGAAAATTGCGCTTTTTAGCATCCTGTGCAATGCGTTTCTTTGTGACTTGATGAAGTGTTTTGGCCCTTTTTCCGGCATTTTGCAACCATGAAATTTTTGTAGAATCAAATTTATCTATATTTCCAGCGCTTTTTTCAGTAATTTATTTTGAATGGCAGGAAGGATTTCTAGTACTGAAAGCTAATTTAAGCCCAATATGCATGCCGCATCCAGCCTTGGGACCTCTAGTTTAATGTCCCTTCCGAAGGAGGGTGAGGTGAGTTGCAAAGTCAAGCCTCCGAGGTCACCCATCCGGAGTTTGACCTCACTCGACCGATCTTAACTTAAGTCACCTGACAGAAACTGTATAATCCGCTCGAGCGCTCATACAAATGTGACAAAAATTAAGAAAATACTTCAGTCTCTTTGCCTTTTAGCAGAATTCGATTAATTCCAATCCATCAAGTAATCTTAGTGTTATTGATTTTCAAAAGTGGGAACATTTTTCTGGCTTACCCGGTATATACTTGTGGAAAGGTCGTCTTTAACACTTTTGCTGGTTCTTCGTATTCATGGCAAGCTGATGGACCAGTTCTAAAGTACGAGACTAAATGATACAAGATGAATAAAGGGAGCAGTTTTACACTCTCTAAAAGTGCACTGATGAATTTAACTATTGACTGTAAAATTTTATGAATCTATTCCCAAAATAAATGGATATGGTACACTTTAACATAAATCTAATCATAAAATCTGACCAAAAATTAATCTTACAGGAAGCTAACAGAGAATATCAATTACTGATGGTAAGTCACTAACCATAACTAACATTAACCACTAATATTTACATCGTCTCTTTCCCCTAATTGACGTCCCCGCAGAAGCAATGCACGTAAGCTGGAGGTGCAATCATGGGCAATAATGCACCGTTGATGTGGCCTATATTATGATCAAGATTATATTCTATGTCATTGTGTTGTTTGTCTTCCATGGGATTGCAAGAATAGCTTTTGATAATGGCACTTGTCCTTCGTTCTTCTCTGGTCATAACAAGGACTGAATGCCATCATTATTCAAATCGAATTGAACCCCGCCTGAGCTCCAACGCAGCGATATAAATGGAAGTGATTTGGTGTGTACAAATTTGTCATTGTGGCAAGTATTGCAAATGGGGTCAATGCCATGCTTTGGCTTTGAATCAACCGCATTTTCTATTGCGAATGACTTTATTCTCTTAAAATCCAAAGACAGCGTATCTCAAAAAAGAGATTGAATTACACAGTCTGCAGAATTCCTTTAACTGTGACTGTCTATATGAAGTTAACCAATTACATGCTTAAGGAGAACGGAAGCTGTTCTTCTTGTTGCGGTGAAAGGTTGTAACAAATAACACAGTTTTCTTTTAGAACTGTTTTGCGAACTACTTTGTTCCAATATTCTGTCATGTTGTCAGTTTCTCGTCAAGTGGATGCTCTTTCGAAACTCTGTTCAAATTTTTAGGAGTGCCACTCTAATGAGGAACAAGACCGGCCAAGAGATGTCATGGGGCCGTAAGAGAAAACTGTTTAGGGGCTCCTTCGAATAGTGAAACTAGCCGAACTGACCATGGAAAATGCACCTTTTCGGCACCCTTTTCTAGCCTTTGTCACTCCTTCGAGCCCTGGGACCTACCCCTGCCTCCTGCACCCTATCAACTGGCCTGGAGGGATTTTTCCCAGCTCTCCCAGACAATGTTAAAGAACAGGTAGCAGGTCCCTGATGTTTTGGTGAGATACACAATTACGCATGGTAACCAAGGATTGAAGAACGCTCACCAATACAGCTTAGATTGAGCTTGTTGCCGCTTGTTGCTTTTCATTTTTGGACTTGTTTACTTAAAGTATATGAACGGAGATATAACGACATGGCCTAAACATAGCACAAAAGGACGAATCGAGCCACTTATGTTTCTATCGTTTTCATCGATCGATAACATCAAATACAATAGATTATATTCAGACTGACCCAGTCCCCGTAGCTAAGTTGCTTTTAACTTCATTGAATTACGTTAATGTTTATCAACGTGAATAGGGTTTGATAAAGAGCGATGGACGCGTTTTTCATCCATTGTCAGCTTTGCCTCTTTATTATCATGTTTGTGACTTGATGTATACCATCCACCTGTATCATATTGAATAAGAAAAGGCACGTGTCTTCGAACTGCGGCTGTGGCTCTTTGATTAATGACGTCACGTGACATCGGGGTTAATCCACAACACGCGCTACTTGGTAAATTTTGATCGAAACGATTGATATATGCACAATGAATTTCACATTATTGTAAAAAAAGAGTCTTTTCCATTGTTCAACGTAACATTAGCTTTAAACCTTGAATAGGCATACCTTATTTTGATTAGCTTATTTACAAGAAAATACTCCCACCCATCTGCGCCATCTACTGGGTTCTGGTATTCAGGGCACGATGGTCAAAACTTTAGTTTGCGTAGTACTTTGCATTCTTTCATTCATGAGGTATCTTTTGCAAGAAAGACACTGATTCTGCTGTGGCTAAAATGTTCAATAACTCTGGTAACTTCAGGTTGTTTTTATCTTGATAAAAAGTTCATTGTATACAATTTTGAACTTTTCATGAAGGATCAAGAGACTTTTGAAAGGCATTAGAGTACTGTAGGGTACGGACGCCCATAGCGGCCAGACAAAGTTAATTAAAAAGTTCCGAACAAATATCATTTTAAGATACAAACTTTGCTTTTAGGGACAAACAACATCCACTACCACAAAATGCAAACTTTACTGTGAGGTATAAACTTTATTTTGCAGAGAGCAAACTTTTTTCCGCACAGGACAAACTTTATTTTTGGAGGACAAACTTTATTTCGTGAACGACAAACGGACAAAATCTATATATGATGCACAGGCAAACTTTCTTTTGAGGGACAAACTTTATTTTGAAGGACAAACTTTATTCTTAAGTACAAACTTTACTTCGAGTGACAAATTTTATTTTGAGGACATACTTTATTGTGCATGACAAACTTTATTTTGTCGTACAAACTTTACTTCGAGGTTCGAGGGACAAACTTTATTTCGAAGGACAAACTTTATTTCGCAGGGGACAAACTTCTAATGTACTCAAGCCTCTAATGTATTGAACATCTCTCCTCTGCAGTCAAAAGGTGCTACACCTAAAAATTAATGATTACACAAGGAGCTCTTTATATAAGAAACTAAGGTCTCCCATTCCTAAAAATTAGGATCTAGGTATCTAACTATGATTACCTAACGTCAACGTGCCAGGAAAAGTTAGGCCCATATGAGAAGTATGTCCTCCTTACGAGCCTTCTCCGATGTCGTTGACGAGATGCTTCTAAGTCCAGCTCATGCAGCAGATGGGCAACATATCTTCTGGGCACGTTTGTCCTCTGTGAAATAAAGTTTGTCCCTCGAAATACAGTTTGTCCCTCGAAGTAAAGTTTGTACGTAAAAACAAAGTTTGTCATGCACAATAAAGTGTGTCCTCAAAATAAAATTTGCCCCTCGAAGTAAAGTTTGCACTTAAGAATAAAGTTTGTCCCTCAAAAGAAAGTTTGCCTGTGCATCATATATAGATTTTGTCCGTTTGTCGTTCACGAAATAAAGTTTGTCCTCCAAAGATAAAGTTTGTCCTATGCGGAAAAAAGTTTGCTCTCTGCAAAATAAAGTTTGTACCTCACAGTAAAGTTTGCATTTTGCGGTAGTGGATGTTGTTTGTCCCTAAAAGCAAAGTTTGTATCTTAAAATGATATTTGTTTGGAACTTTTTAATTGACTTTGTCTGGCTGCTATGGACTTCCCTAATTTTTTTTTATTATCCCATCAGTACAAAATTAAACAACAAAAGTTACAAGTTTGTCATAAATTAATAATGAAAAACAAAATTTAAAATATCCCTTATTTCGATTGGTACTTCATTCCAAGCTTGAAGCCCAGAAAGGTGGAAGCCTTTTTTGTACACTCAAGTTTAAACTTTTTTTGTACACTCAAGTAGAGAGCTGTTATATTGTGAGGAACAGAGGGGGCGGAAGCGATATCAAATTTCACAGGAAAATTATGAAGCCTAATTCGAGAAACAAAGACTTTTGACATAGCCCCTGAATATCTGCAGAAAAAAATTTGATGGCCCCAATAATGCTTCAAATGAACTGTGTGGTTGAGAAACTCCTTTGAGAAAATTCTCTTTACTGAATTGTTCAGTTTCTTCCTGTGCATCATGTTTTTCTTCTTGACCGAGTTTGTGGGACATCCGGTATTGCTTTTTAAGAAAGCAGGAAAGAACTTTCAGATTGCGCTGTATTTAGAAACTGAGATGGAGAAAAAAAAACAGTGATCACGAGAGCAGCAAAATGATGCTGAAAGTTTTAAAACAATTGTTGAATATTGTAAACAAATAGCTTCATGGCCCATGTTTATCACTTTAACGAGTTTGTTAGGCAAACATTGCCTTCCGCCCCCTCTGCTAGTTGCCCAAGCCACGTTTCTCGTGGTATTTTTGGTAGGTTGAATCAAGTTTCATGCAAATCACTCGCAGTACAAAGCATAGCAGCACAGGTAGGAATATTGGTCAGTCATGTGCAAAAACTTCAAGCTGTTTCACGAAGCACTGAACCGATCATAGAATATCATGGAAAGACTGTCGTGGATTTCCATGTACATTATAGCAAGGTAGCATGGGCACCTGTCATTCAAAAAGGGAATCATTGTCGTGCCCCTTCGCTCAGGCCGGTTCTTTAGCAGAGACACCAATTAATTCATAATATTCTTGCCAAAGAAACCATTTCAAAATCATATGTCAAAAACTCAACAACATTCGTACAACGCAACGTACAACTCACGTGTTCCAGAGTATTACTTCATGTGATACACTGGATGTTGTTGTTGCTAACGTCCTCTTATTTTTACGAGTACAAGGGTGGGATTTAGTCTTAGTTTAATCCCCGACATCACGCTGGCCATTAAATCAGCACACGCGTTACAGATGCATGCTCAGCAAGGTTTTTCGTCCTGGTTATTACTACTACTACCTCAACCACTACTACCCCAACCACTTACCTCCCTAACCCCCAACCCTCGCGATATTTCAGCTCAAATGGAGGGTGCGTAATGGTTTGGTGGGATACGGGGTCGGCCATGTTTGTCGAGCGGGATGCGAGATGTACGATTCCTGGCTAGCAGGATACCGGATATGCAAGGACGGCGTGATCGGGATCTGAGCTCTTCGAGGCACAAGATATGCCGAAAACATGATGCAGGATGGCAGGATGAAGGTACCACGTGCCATAATGCGCCCTTGGAGTATAACCTCAATTATATGTCCGCTAGTAAAAGTGAAATCTAGTGGAATTCTCCCGAAGCTTTTAGTGAATTGGATATATCTACGCAGCTGTATCTTAAGTTTGGTTGTAATTTGCCTTCTCAAATCTTATCTAGGAAAGAAATCAGCAAACCGCTGAGAGAGAAAGAAACCGTAACACCGCCATTTTAAAGACATAAATCGTAAAACCGGTGTCAAAATGCTAAACACCGCGAACCGTCAGCCCCACCTGGATAGCCTGCGTGCAGCCTCAACTGCACGCAGGCTACACCTGGAGGGATACCAGTAGTTCTGAAGAGGATTGAAATAGTTTTTTTGTTAAGTACTGCAAAGGGATATCATCAATAATGATAACATAACAGAACCTCTTTTAGTTTGAAGAAATCTGATTAATGTTGAATATGAGTTCTTTGGTATCAAATTAATGGTATAACTTATATTTGCAGAAAAGAGCTACCATTAAGGAAGTTTCGAAGATACGAGACTTTCCTTTTGGTGGTCTTATACCGTCCAATAACACCCATGTGTTTTCAGTGCCTGGAAAACCAACATCGATACAAGCGTATTCACATGAAAGAGGTTTTACCTTGTTTTTGGGCAATGCTACAGGGACACTGTTAAAGGTTAGTAAAATATTTTTTAAAGTCTGCTTGTTCTGCTGGCTGAGTCAAACAATGTATACACTATTTGGAAAAATAGTGGAACTGAAACTATGACATTGATTTGAAAGATTAAAAATCCGTTTTGTGGCTAAGTGTTGAGAATGGATTCATTTTACAACGCACGATCTAAGTCTCAGAAGAAAAATTCCCGAAAACTAGCTTCCATGGGCTTTGGCTAAAACTACGAGTGTGTTGCCCAATTGAATCTCAACCGACTTTCAAACATGAACATGGTAAAACGATGTTTTCTTAAGCTCATAGTCATTGCCTTTCAGTGAAACAGTAATTGTTGAAATGTATTTATCTCTCTCATCAATGATGAGCAACAAAATTCAAAATTTGCATGATAGTGAACAACCCAGTTTTGATGTTTTTCGATAACTGAAGATTGAGCACATTTCGCAAAATCATGATTCCTTCAATGCGCCTAAAATTATGAGAAAAATCTCAAAAATTTAATTGAAGCCTGTTACAGTTTCTTAATAAATTTGTGTGTTTGTTTGTAATCACTTGAAGTTTCAGATTATTGCCATGCTTTTAAATTTACAGTATACTTTGCACTAATGCTGGTAGCTCTGGGTTTGCCCTGGCAGCAATTTTGGAGTTTGTTGATTTTTAACTTTTCAATCAAGTCACCAAAAATTCCAAAAAATGTATCAAAATTATTCTAATCATTGCAGATTTAAGTAAAAATAATTGTTGGATAATGAGTATGAAACAATCTGCATTAGAATTTTTCAAATCTGTTGTGTTTTTTTTGGCACACCCGGTAGGCGGTATTTTCTGAAGCTCGTCTGACCGATACCTTTCTCATACATCCCAAATCCGCCATTCCAATATTCCATAATGGAACAAAGGGAGATCTCTCTCTCCCCTTGACGGAACGTTGGAATGACAGATCCAGCAACTACCGTAAAGGAAAGGTCAGACGGACTGAGGAAATATACTTGGGGCAAGTCTTAATGCATCTGGTCTGTTGATGCTGTTTTACTGCAATATTGCAACTTTATTGGCTATGTATATTTTGCACAGTATACATACCGGGTGTCCCAAAATGATGTATTATACAGGGTGTCCCAAAAAAATTGTGCCCGGTTGTCTGAAGATTGCGGCAAAATGGCAAAAGATTCTCGCCAAACTTTTACATGATGGTGCTCTTCAGATGTTCAATTAAAGTTTGCCACCATCCCCGTAGAAATCCGTTGGAAAATGATGGAGCTTTGACCTTCAAAAGACCAAATTTGCCTGATGACTGAAAACAGCGGTCGGCCATTTCGTCTTACCATTTTGCAGTGTTGCGTATCTTCACGTGAGGTAAGAAATAATTTCTGTGAGGTCAGAAATAGTGGAACTCTCCGAGGATTATCGGAATTTCCACGAGAGCTATGACATTGGAGACTGCTATTTCATTTTCAATCCATGAAGCTATTTATCGCTGCAAAATAGTAAGGCAAAATGACCGACCGCTGGTTTCAGTGATCGGGCAAATTTGGTCTCCTGAAGGTCATAGCTCCATCATTTTTCAACGGATTTTCATGGGGATGGTTTTTTTTTTTTTTTTTTTTTTTTTTATGGGGATGGTGGCAAACTTTAATTGAACATCTGAAGAGCACCACCATGCAAAAGTTTGGCGAGAATCTTTTGCCGTTTTGTCACAATATTCAGACAAACGGGGCAAATTTTTTTGGGACACCCTGAAGTTTGATTGCTTACATGTCCATAACCAATGAACCGATTTTCAAAAACTTTGTTTTATTTGATTGCCTAAAGGCTAAATTGTGTTTTAAGATGTTGCTTTCGGTTTTACCACGGCGTTTTCATGTCGAAAAGAAAATCGATAAACCTGCTAAAATTCAAGCCTTAGATTGCATGAGAAAGAAACGCCTATTTTTCCAGTCAACATTTTAGATGTGATGCAAAAGGCTTTCCCAGTCAGTACTGTGCAGTACTGTACTGTACTGTACACAATACATTTAACCAATGATGTTGCATTATTAGCGTAGTCCGCAACAACAGAGAAATTGTATTGAACTCAATAGCCACAGGTTTCACAGCGGCAAATGCAGGGAGACTAAGGGAGCGCTGATGTTACGGTAGCAGCGAACGAAATGGAAGCATTTGGGTTGCCTCATACCTTAATTTTACTTAATTTTACTTAATCTTACTTAATCTTAATTTTAACTTTCAGTACGCTGTTTTGACTGACGAAGATGGTGCTGCCTCTAGTCTCTATCAATATGGACAAGATACAGTTGTGGATAACAGTCCTGTCAACAAAGTTGTTATTGGCCCTAGCAATTTGGACTTGTATGCACTTACTCGTCAGCAGGTGAGGCCTGGTTGAAACGTTGCATTGAAACGTCGTCGCATTCCCTCAGTGCATAGACTTGCCCCAAGTCCCATGTTTGAAAATTGATGGCACCAAGGGTACTGGATGCATTAGAATGAATCAAATTCTGCTTGATAGCTCAGTGATTGAAATATTATACCAATTTTTCTCATGTTGTTATGAGCGTTGGGAATATAGGTCAATTCGATTTACTAATAGGCAGGGAAATTTCTCAAGCGATCTAAGGATCTGCCTAACCTTTGATTTTATGCCTCATTTCTACTAAATCGACCATGGAGATTCAAATAAGACTTGGAAACATTTTTGATTTTCACCGGAAGTGTTTATTTTGATGACGTCAACAACTGACACTTTTTACAACAAAAGTGGGTCTAACCCTTTGCATGTAAGTCTAATGTGATTGAAAATACTGCAGTTAGATTGCATTTGATTAGAGCTTTCGAATGATCTATAGTTTTTTGGATTTTGACGAAATTAGTAAAATTTATATGACGTCATCAATTCGATGACGTCATAATTGAGCTTTTTTTAGAATGATTTTAGCTCAAATTTTTTCCTTGATTTGTACTAATTCGACCATGCAGATTCCGAATCTGCCATCAATAAACAATTATTTTACTCAGAAATAAGGGTTTGGACCAGGTCATTTACCCAATGGGGCAACACAATGGGTAAATGGCAAGGTCCAAACCCTTATTTCTGAGTAAAATAATTGTTTATTGATGGCAGATTCGGAATCTGCATGGTCGAATTAGTACAAATCAAGGAAAAAATTTGAGCTAAAATCATTCTAAAAAAAACTCAATTATGACGTCATCGAATTGATGACGTCATATAAATTTTACTAATTTCGTCAAATTCCAAAAACCTATAGATCATTCGAAAGCTCTAATCAAATGCAATCTAACTGCAGTATTTTCAATCACATTAGACTTACAAGCAAAGAGTTAGACCCATTTTTGTTGTAAAAAGTGTCAGTTGTTGACGTCATCAAAATAGACACTTCCGGTGAAAATCAAAAATGTTTCCAAGTCTTATTTGAATCTCCATGGTCGATTTAGTAGAAATGAAGCATACAATCAAAGGTTAGGCAGATCCTTAGATCGCTTGAGAAATTTCCCTGCCTATAACATTTCGTGGCTGCGAAATGCCTGTGCAGGTCCAAAACGCTTGCTCAATTCATAAAAGCTCCTCACACAGGATAATAAAGAAGGTACAAATTTTCACCGATCAGAGATTTCCTTTGCACATTGATTGCCATTTGCATTGCATAATCGTCGGTATTTGTTTCATAACCTATTTCTTATGTCTCCTGAGTAAGATAGATGAAATGCCCTTGCATATTGTTCCATGTGAGGACATTTCTTACTGTTTGATCAAGTGTATTTTACGGCCACCTTCTGGATTTCGCAACCGAGAAATCTTTGTGAAGTCGAATTAAGTTATATTTTCAATGTTCATAAAAACTGGAGAATAATCAATATATAGTCTGGCCTTTCAGATTTTGACTAAAATTTGAATCATTCAAATCTGTTAAAAAGTTTTTGGTGTTATGAATTTTCGAAGGCCGGAACGGTTTACTGACTCACCCGGTATATATGCTGCTTTTAATTGATCTTTGCATTTTAAGGAATTGAGCATTTAATCATCGCACTTTTTTCCTGTAATTTATTTTGAGTGGGCAGGAAGCATTTCTAGCTACGTAAAGCTAATTGAAGCCCACTATGCATGCCGCATTCAGGCATGGGACCCCTAGTTTAACGTCCCTTGCGCCATGAGTTGCGAGTTCAAGCCTCTGAGGTCACCCATCGGAAGTTTGACCTCACTGAACCGAGTTTAACAGTAACCTGACAGAAACTGTATAAGCCGCTCGGCCACTTACCCCAAGTTCTGTTGGAATCGACACATACGCGTCATCTACAGCGATTTTTGAAGTAATTTTGGGACAGCAGAAGAACCATGCTCAAGATATTTTGTGTCCCATCAAAGAATTTGTTTTTACTTCTATTTTCAAAGGTTTCAAAATATGATGTTCGAGACTGCAGTCAACGAGGCTCGTGCAAGGCTTGCTTGGCTGGACCTTACTGTGGTTGGTGTACCCTTGAAAACAAGTGAGTGACCTTTGGCTTTAAAATCGAACCTTTGCTGGCTTTCTATCGGAGAACTGATTGATTTTGAGACTAGAAAGATGGTCTATAGATCTCTGAACTACCTTGCCCCTGATTACTTGAGGAACATCTTTCAAAGTGTCTCTGAAACTTAGACTCACGCAATAGTCCCAGTTATCGCAACAACAAAAAGAACAATGACAACAACAACAACAACATATTTTTACTGAAAATTGGACTTATGGACTTTCTTTAGACTGATTATAAGTTCGTAGTTATGGTATTGATATAAAATGTTGGGAGAAATGGTATTGGTAGAAAAAGAAAATGTGACCATGGGAGCAAGAAGATATGAACAAGCCCTTATACAGAGAACGGAGGAGAGCAGGAAAAGAAGAAAGCAGCCCTTAACAAACTTGGATGCGAACGATGATGCATTTATTTGCGAACACTGAAACAAGCGCTGCCGTTTAAGAATTGGATTGTTTAGTCATATCTGGACTCATCAGGACTAAGACTTTATTTAATGCGTACACCATGATCTTTAAGATCGGAGGTTGCCTAGTAGTAGTATGGTATTGATAGACTGATGGACGCTGAAACTACGACTCATGGACTTTCACATTGAAAATTGGGACAAAAGCGTTTCTCTCAATTTCATATCCGATATGGAAACGATAGCAACACTGTACGAAAAGCCAAAATGCTCCAGGCAATGGCGTATGGGCATTAGTTGTCGGCTCAAGCATCAGATGATAAAGTGGCTCAAAATTCAAGTTTTGAGTGACGTGAGCAATGAACAAAAGCCACACGCATCCAGATGAATGTTTCCTCGATCCCAGAATCAACAAACCTGTCACTTTCAACCGGAATTTCCTCATTTTGAAGGCCACTTATCTTCCGTGAACTTCATAACAGCGATAAAATTTCCAACTGGCGAAGGTTGCCTTGACTACGAATTAACCTCGTTTCAATGCGAAATAGAAAAATCGGTGCCCTCTTTGTTTCTTTTCTTGCCAATTTTTATGTGAACGTCCATAAGTCCCAGTTTGAGCAAAAGCATATATTTTGTCGTTGTTATTGTTGTCATTGTTGTTGTTGTAGTGGCCATAACTGGGACTTTTCGTGAGTTTAGACTTTCAAATAAAAATTGGGGCGAAAAGAAACAAAGTCGGCACCGATTTTTCTTTTCGCATTGAAACGAGGTTAATTCGTTGTCATTGCAACTTTAAGCAGTTGGAAATTTTTATTGCTGCGCCCTTATTAACAGGCACTCAATCTGTCTCTTGTTTTGTGGAATTTTCTGAATTTAGTTGCAGTCACAAAACATCTTTCATGGGTGATTGAAGCTGATGATTCTTGAGACAGAGGGAGACGGGCATTGATGACTTAATGTCAATGAAACAAAACTGACTGCAAGAATGAACGGTTGCCAGACAGGCATCTTCTAATGCCAATCGAGCGAGAAAGGCCTCTATCAACTTGTTCCATATGTGGTTCAGTTTGTTTTCATACCCAAAACGCCGCACTCACTGACTATGTTATTCCTAGTTTAATGAACTATTCTCTTATAGATGCAGCTTGGAAGAAGAATGTAAGAATGCAGCAGTGTCCCTCTATTTCATTGATGACACTGGCGACAAGTGTCCCGAATTTCATTCGTTTCAGCCAAGTTCCGCTGCAATGTCTGTCACGCAGAACGAAAATGTGAGTACAGAATTTTTATGTTGTCCAATGCTATGGTGTTTGCATTTATTAATTCAATCATTTAAACATTCAATAGAATAAACAGAGTTACAATCTACGCTTGACAATTCTAAAATCGCCCTCTTGAAAAAATTGATGTTTTCGACTCGTAGGGAGATACTGTCTAGTTAGAGAAACAATAGATTTTGTCGAAGTTTTCTTGATACTATTTCATTTATACCAGGTGAGTCAATAAAAAGAATCCCTGTTTGAAAAATCACCTTTCTCTGAATGAAGATGATGATATTCGGAAACATAACGTTTAACAGCAGACATGTTCAAATGGACCTCAATATTTACCAGACTGAAATCAGCCACTCCATTCTGAAGTTATGAGGGATTTTCTCCAGAAAGTCCTTTCGAGAAGTCTTCAAAACAGGCTCAAAACAACGACCCCTATTTCCCGAGCATTCTGCTTTATCTCAAGGAGCTCAAAACATTTATCACGTTTTATCCTCTTGGGAAGATGAAATCGTCCGGAATAATGTTGTTTTGCCCCCAGAGATGACATTTTCGTCTCACAAAAGGCTAAAACGTGCCAATGCATGTACAAGTCATTGTTATAAGGCATGGATATGCGAGAAATTTGGTGGTGATTTTATGCAGTTCTTGGGAGTTGCTTGAGGGGGCTTTCTCGAGAAAGTCTCTTAGAATTTCAGAACAGAGTGGCCGATTTCAGGCAGGTAAAATTTGGAATATATTTGAACATGTTCACTATTGAATGACTTTTTCGCCAACATTATTGTCTTGATATCGAGGGATCTGTGGTCTTTCAAACAGGGATTCTTTTTTTTTTTGACTCACCCGGTAGATCATTTTACACACCTTCGTTTATTCATTTCATAAGCATTGATTCTATTTAGATACATGATCGTATACCGCGTATACCCTACCCTGGAGTTTTGCTGACAAACTGCAGAAAGCCTTTTGTTATCGCACAATAATGATAACGTCAATAGCAGAACAAACAATTCTTTATCCTTCCATTGTGCTCAAGAATTTATTTGGTTCTATGTCATTACTGATAAAATGACAACAGCCTTTGTTTGATGATTGAAAGGAAGTTGATATTGGTCACAAACGGGCCAGTTTATATTGTTTATATGACAATCATTTTGCAACTATTAAATTTTTGTAAAGTTGAGTTTACCTATATTTGCAGTACTCGTAAGAATACGAGAAAAATCACAAAAATTCTTCGATCTTTTGGCTTTTAACTAAAATTTGAATCGTTCAAATCCACGAAGTACTTGTGGTGCTACGAATTTTCGAAAGTGGGAACTTTTTTCTGGCCCACCTGGTAAATGGCTCAAGAATTCTGGTGGTATTATGTAAAGAATTCTTGTCATATTAATGTGCGCAAGGCCAGCATAGGTTCCAAATCTTTAAAAAGGCTGGCGTAAAATTGAGTGACCTTTTTCTTTGAACTGAATGACTTCGAAGAAACTTTAGCTATCTCTCCATAATTCTACCGTTGGATTTTTCTGAAATCTTCAATATTTTAGAGTTAGAGTGTTTTTCTTCTTTTTCAAGAATTCAAGAAAAATGTTCAAAAAAAACTTAGAACCATCGTAATTTCTAAAATTTTTGACGTAACATGAAATAATTTCGAAGAAAACCATAGTTTATAAATACTTACTTTATGGTATCAAGCAAAAGTCTGTCACTCATCTGGTTTATGATTTAGAAATTTGATGACATCACATCCTCAAATGATTTGAAATGTAAGATACGCTGTAATTTCCAAAAATATTCAGAACTGCTGAAAAGCGCAACGGTAGAATTATAGATAAATATCTAAAGTTTCTTTCAAGCCATTCAATCAGAAGAAATAGGTTATTGAATTTTACACCCACCTTTTTACGCCGAGATAGAGATTTGGAAGCTATGCTCGCAAGGCCTGCACCGTATGATCGGTTTGACGAACGTCCATTATATGTACGATCTGTTATAAATGTTTGAATCAATGCTAAATTCTGATATTTTTTTCCATTTAGGTCTCATGGAAGATCAAGAATATCCCTACACTTAAGGCTGGTCAAACCTTCAACTGCTCATTTGGGAAAACATTGGTCACAGCATCTGTGTCTTCAAACGAAGTCTCTTGCAAGACTCCAAAAGTTGGAGAAATTCCTGGAACAGATACTTCAAAGAGTATGCACTTTTTCATGTTTTCCATTTGGTTCTTTTAACCACGGCATCCATTCAGTTGTGCAATAAACTCAGTTACAATCTGAATTTACAATGATAAGGTGTATTTACTAAATTTAGAAATATGTTTGTCCTAAGTATATCGAGAGAATGGCCCTAAGTAGCGGATTTTGCATGGATTCGTAAAAAGATAATCACAGATTTGATCCACTAAAAAGTTGTCATGGCTCAAGAGGGTTTTCATCGCTGCCTTTAAAGGGTCTGCTGCAACTAGCATGCTTTGCACGTGTCATCTCTTTGTTGGCCATTCTTGCTGCCATTTTCATGGGCCATGACAGTAGCGACAACGAAAGCCAAGGAAATGATGACGCATATGCAAACCATGCTGGTTGAAAAAGACAAGACCCTTTAAACCTATCTTTTGTCTGACCTCGTTCTGCTCTTTACTGCTCTTTGTTTTTGCTGCTCATCTTCTTCGCCCGTTCTGAATTTAGGGCTAACTGATTTCCTCTGTTCGGAAGGCTCCTTCTTGCTCGTTGTCGTTCATTCTAATCGTTTTGGTTTTTGGAGTCAGTGCGTTTCCATTTGGTACTTATGTTGTGCATTTTCGCTTTAATGTTGAACATGATACCAAAACAAACAATAAAGAGCAGAGAAAGCTGAAATGGAAACTAGGTTTTAAAGGGTTTGGGGAAGGGTAAAAGTTTACATTTGCAAAGAGCAAACATATCTAAGAATATCCCATTTAAATCAAATGCCATTAAATATCCCATTGAAGAAATCGGAGTGTTGGCAGGAAAACGAAGTTTCACCAAAAATACGGAGTACAAGAATTGCGACGATAATCATGCAAGATCCCATTCAAATTTCCCATTCAAATATCCCATTCAAATTTGAGGCTCCACATGTGCCGTGAATAATGGATGGCCAAAGAAATGCAGCATAGGCTCCAAATCTTTTAAAAGGCTGGTGTAAAGTTTCATTGTCCTATTGCTTTAAACTGAATGGCTTCAAAGAAACGTTCGCTATTTTGCTGTGATTCTGCCATTGGATTTTGCTGAANTGTCTTCAAACGAAGTCTCTTGCAAGACTCCAAAAGTTGGAGAAATTCCTGGAACAGATACTTCAAAGAGTATGCACTTTTTCATGTTTTCCATTTGGTTCTTTTAACCACGGCATCCATTCAGTTGTGCAATAAACTCAGTTACAATCTGAATTTACAATGATAAGGTGTATTTACTAAATTTAGAAATATGTTTGTCCTAAGTATATCGAGAGAATGGCCCTAAGTAGCGGATTTTGCATGGATTCGTAAAAAGATAATCACAGATTTGATCCACTAAAAAGTTGTCATGGCTCAAGAGGGTTTTCATCGCTGCCTTTAAAGGGTCTGCTGCAACCAGCAGCTTTGCACGTGTCATCTCTTTGTTGGCCATTCTTGCTGCCATTTTCATGGGCCATGACAGTAGCGACAACGAAAGCCAAGGAAATGATGACGCATATGCAAACCATGCTGGTTGAAAAAGACAAGACCCTTTAAACCTATCTTTTGTCTGACCTCGTTCTGCTCTTTACTGCTCTTTGTTTTTGCTGCTCATCTTCTTCGCCCGTTCTGAATTTAGGGCTAACTGATTTCCTCTGTTCGGAAGGCTCCTTCTTGCTCGTTGTCGTTCATTCTAATCGTTTTGGTTTTTGGAGTCAGTGCGTTTCCATTTGGTACTTATGTTGTGCATTTTCGCTTTAATGTTGAACATGATACCAAAACAAACAATAAAGAGCAGAGAAAGCTGAAATGGAAACTAGGTTTTAAAGGGTTTGGGGAAGGGTAAAAGTTTACATTTGCAAAGAGCAAACATATCTAAGAATATCCCATTTAAATCAAATGCCATTAAATATCCCATTGAAGAAATCGGAGTGTTGGCAGGAAAACGAAGTTTCACCAAAAATACGGAGTACAAGAATTGCGACGATAATCATGCAAGATCCCATTCAAATTTCCCATTCAAATATCCCATTCAAATTTGAGGCTCCACATGTGCCGTGAATAATGGATGGCCAAAGAAATGCAGCATAGGCTCCAAATCTTTTAAAAGGCTGGTGTAAAGTTTCATTGTCCTATTGCTTTAAACTGAATGGCTTCAAAGAAACGTTCGCTATTTTGCTGTGATTCTGCCATTGGATTTTGCTGAAACCTTCCATATTTCATAATAAGAGTGTTTCTCTCCTTTTTCGAGAATTCAAGACAACTGTTCAAAAAAGCTTAAAAACATTGTAATTTCTAAACAGTTTGACACAATATGAAGTAATTTCAAAGAAAGCCATATTTTATGGATGTCTACAATATGGCATCAAGCAAAAGTGTGTCACTCTTTTAATTTATTATGTAGAAATTTGATGATGTCACATCCTCAAATGAGCTGAAATATGATATATGCTGTAATTTAAAGAAATATGGAAGATATCTGAACGGTATAGATAGGTAGCTAAAGTTTCTTTTAATGCATTTAGTTAGAAGCAATAGGTCATAGAATTTTCCACCCACCTTTTTATGCCGATGTTAAGATTCGGAACCTATGCTAAGAAATGTTTTGTCCAATTGTTTCATTTGTTCTATTCATATACAAGCCTATTTTCCATTGCGCATTCCCTTTAAGCTTTTCCCTGAGGAGAGAGGCTAACATAACTTTACAAGATTTGTGGTGGTACATTAGCGTAGGATCCAAACCCACAACATCCTGCACAGATTTAAGCATGTCGACTGCTAGGCGAGCGCACCATCTTGTATATCATATACATAATAACCAGAAAGCCAGTGTTGGAAGAGATCGTTTTATCACTCAGACTCTTCACGTATCTCTGGCTGCGTATTACCTTCATGCAGATATCAATTTATTGCCGCCCCCCCCCCCCCCGGGATAGACGGGGCTGATGCGGGGTTATTCACGTTTTTCTCTTGAGAAAGTGAGCGATGTCCCCGCCTACCGGGGCAACATCCTTCTGCGAATGGGAGGCGATAGCTCGCGTTTGTCCCCGGTTAAAGTCCCGCCTTGTTATGCTCAAGCTTTTGAGGAGAAGCGAATCTCCCCAGGTATCTCCGATCCACGGGGCAAAATTTTGCAGTGAGCAGAAGGCGAATGGCCCCGCATGGGCCCCGCCTATCTCGGGGTTAGGGGGGGGGGTCGGGGCAATAAAATAATAGCTGCATTACCGGTGCGCAAAAACAATACCAGTCTCAAGCCATGCCTTTCACATGTCACACGTTGATATGTTAGCTACACAGATATTTTTAGTTTATAATCACATGAATGGTTTGAAAGCAACAGGCTTTGAAGAGTTTAACCATTTTCCTGACTGACCCAATGCATATGATTTTCGACTTTTCATTTGTCCAATGATTTTGTTATTATCCACTAAAAAGCTACAATGACATTTTACCAGTTAAACTACTTACAAAATTACTCCACTATGCCACTACATTACTTAGAGTTAAAACTACTAGGAAATACGAAGCAAACAGAACCAAACAATACACGTAGCTACTCTACACTAAAAACTAAACCCCCCTTGCAGGTTGCAGCAGCTAAGTATCAGTATCAGCATTTTATTCATAATGTTGTGCTGCAGATATGTATCTTAGAATTGCCTTAAGAATGTCTGTGTTAGAATCAACAGACAACCTTCCATCATCATACAGTATCATTTCAAGTAATAGTGCCTTTGAAAGATTTGACAAACCGTACGGTTGCAGTGCTGCGTTTACGCTATCGAGGAGATCTCTCCTGTATGCAGCGTAAGAATGGCAGTGCAGCAAATATTTTCCGTGTCCTCGATATCGTCGTTAGATGATGAAATACGGACGAATGATTGATGAGATACAGACCAATTTTTCACGCAGAACTCACCTTGCTGTTGGAAAATCACTGCAAAAGTTGCCTTCACTGTAGTAAACAGGAATTTTAGCATACAAATAATGATGCTGGCTTATCCAAAATCTATTTTTGTTTACCTATCTGTTGCACAGCTCTTTTAAAATCGCTTTTATTCTTTTATAGCCACAACAGTGAAAGTAGCATTACTGTCTCCCGTCGCTGGAATAGTGCTCGCTAATAACACAATGGTATTTTACAATTGCAAGCAGATTTCCAGGTAAGTTGCCATATATCCTTAATCCATCTGTAAATTATTCAAAAATGAACACCTAGTGTCCTAGTTTTTTAAAAGTCTCTGGATTTGTGGAAAATATTTTTTGCACCATTGTCTTTCTGGGACATTCATTTCAGTTTGAAATCGAATGTCCGGATATAAAGATGTGATCTTATATATTTATAGATAGCCTACTGCGTCAGTCAGAAACTGCTTGTGTGAAAAATCTACTTATGTGAAAAGAGTTTGACGTGCCGTTCTTCATTTGTTTTTTCATTGAAAAATTTTTAGGAAGATCTATGAATGTGTTTGTAAACCGTACAAGATTTAGAGGCTTATTTGATTTGGAGACTCATGAGAGGACTTAAAAGAGAGGAGGCTTATTAGGGAGGGGGGGGGGTATAAATGACAACGTTAAATGAAAGGATATAAACGGTAGCTTTTTAGTTCTTTACCCCATATTTGGCGGAATCAACCTACGATTTGACGATTCAAATACACAGATTCGATACAAATTTTATCCAAAACTATTCCAAATTAACATACCGACTTGTTCAGCTAAATAAATGGAAAGTCATGGTAACCTCTGGCATTTTATATAAGTGGTAAGTGGGGGGGGGGGCTTAATTGAAAGGAGACCTAATTAAAATTTTGGCTTGGAAAGCAGGGGCTTATTAGAGAGATTTCAAATGGTCATAAATGTTGGCATAGGGTACGTATATTAGAGAGGGGCATGAGATGCACAGTATTTATATATATGATATCGTTTTGCAGGTGTTTAGAATGCACGAGGTTCAAGTATAAATGCAACTGGTGTTCAAGTGGCTTAACATGTGAAGACAACATTAAATCATGTGCCAGTCATGTTTCACATGCTGGGGTGAGTCNAGGGTACGTATATTTGGGGGGGGGGGCATGAGATGCACAGTATTTATATATATTATAAATGATATCGCTTTGCAGGTGTTTAGAATGCACGAGGTTCAAGTACAAATGTAACTGGTGTTCAAGTGGCTTAACATGTGAAGACAACATTAAATCATGTGCCAGTCATGTTCCACATGCTGGGGTGAGTCATTCCTTAGAAAAGATTTTATTTCATATACGAGGTGTCCCAAAAAGTGTCACATTTGTTTGGTTGCTGCGGAGGAACTGTACGTTCGGTTGTCCCATTATTGATGCTGCTGCGTAGGATAGGCTTCAACTAAGAGTATTAGACCGTATTGTAGTCAATTGGACAAGTAGTGGTTGCTGATTTTTGACACAAGAAAGTCGAAAATGTTATTGTTTTAAAAACAGCTCTTACTTTGTTCTCCAACAAATGTCAAAGCATGCAGTAAATTTCAAAAGAATAATGGTTTCTAGCGCTGTAATGCATTTTCTACATTTGATAATTGCTCAAGATTTTATTGCGTTATCAGTAAGCACATTAACATGCATTGATTATCTACCTCGAGATATTAGCTACATCATAGGAGCCAGGCTGACATGCTTGCAAATGTTTTAACTTCTTTATACTCAACCGGTATGTTATCAGAACGAATGCTTTTAACTCTTGTCAGTCACTATTTGTGACATGAAACATGTGATGACTACTGACAGAAGAAATTTAGATTTATACCAAGCTGTACTTTGAAATAAGCTCCTCTTTATTGGTGTGATAAGAATATCAATGTTTTATTGATCATGGTTCCGCTTTTAGGAGTAATTTGATATTTTGCTCGATGGGAAATCATTTAAACGAGTCTCAAGCTGCTGAATGGTTCTGCTAATTCTTCCATTTCAATTGAAAATGATATTTGTAAATGGTTCCACTGATCAAAGCAGTTTTGAAAATGATTGTCTTCAGAATTCAAATTGGGTGATCACACAATGAAAGCTGTTTATCATGATTATTCTTTTCTTTACAGCCTGACCAACTCATCAAGTTTAGCAAATGCCCAAGGATCACGGGTATGGGAACTACCCATGTATCGAATGGAGTGGACAGACAAGTCACAGTTTATGGACTGAATTTGCCTGAAGCTGCCGTAAGTATGCCTCTTTTATGACGGTCCCCTTTATGTTCAGGCCCTTGCAGATCGTGGTTGATGTGACAGGGTCCTCAAACAATATGGATCTTCAAAAACAATGCTCTTTTAGACTGCTTTTGAGGAAAGATATAGAGTTATAGATTCGTGTATCCAGCTTTCAGGACAAAAACTGTTCGTATGGTAAAAATAGAAAATGTAACTGCTGGCCAACGTTGATGAGCTATCTTCAAGCATCATACTATATATCAATTCAACAGCATGTTATGTCATGTAGTTTTGTAGCTCATCAAATCAAACTATATTTCATATGCAGTAAAGCAATATCTCTTTCAACCATATATTAATTTTAAGCTTGAACCCCGTCCTTTATTGCTTAAATCAGTGGTAAAGACAGAAGGTAAGGTTTTCTATACGAAAATGAGATTGAAAATGAAAGCAATATTTCTTTCATTCTTATATCTATTTTTACTTTGAAAGGCTTTTCCATACGTTATTACTTGAATCAATGGTGGGGGGGGGGGGGCCTTGTGAGTTTTTCAAATTTTTTAGTTTTAAGTGGTGGCTTGTAATCGCCCTGAGATTGTGAAATTTGAGTAGTTTATCAGTCTTAAAATCCTACTGAACTTTTTATCAGTTGTATTTTGATATTTTGTCTCTCATCTTCGTAGGCTGGATTCAAGTATACATGTAACGTTGCGATAGAAGGCAATGGGGTGAATGCTGCTGCAGAGCGTTTGAGCAAGGAAATAGTTAGGTGCAGCAAACATACGGTCAGTAGTCTTTTGTAGTAAAGAACTAGACTGATAACATGATTATCGGTTTTCTGTATTGAATTGAATGATGGTTATGGCTTCAAACTGAGACTCGTGAAAATACTGCTTCAGAACACAGACTAATTAGGCCAAATGCGCCTCGTTAAGGGCACACCCAATCAGATCGCTTTAAACAAGGCCAGACTGATTATTTTTACCTTTCTTACATGGAAGAACAGCCCACTTACTGGACGTTCCAAGACGAAAGAAAAGTTTAAATTGAGCCATCATTTGAGAAGCGCAGCCTGATAATAAATTTGGCAAGGAGGAATGTGATTAAAATCGTGATTAGGACCAGACCAGTAGATGTTGATAAATGTAACAACTTCAGCTGACCATTTTCAGCTTTGATTAGACATTCCAGTTGATCATGTATTTATCTACCGGAAGGGTAGCTCTTCTGAACAAGTACTGATTTTCAAGGACCCTCCCATGAAACAGAGTCAAAATGATTTAGTTCAGTTCAGTTTCTCGTTTTTAAATTCTACTACACACAAACAATTTCAAACTAAATTAACTAAGTCTTAATAGATATAAATGCTAACAATAACAATGATGTAGAAAAAAATAACGAATTTGTATGCAGGGAATTTCTTAAGGAGGGCCCTCCCAATAGATAATCTTATTGAGGAGAGAGTAACAACTCCTGTAGTAGAGAGCACCCCTTGATTTACAAAGAAATTACCAAAAGCTAGGGTTAAAAACCTATCTACAATCTAAATCCTATTTACAATGTGGACAATTCCAGTTGGTTGAGACATGGCCATGATAAATGAGAAATAAAGGTGGCAACGAATAAGAAAACTGCCGAATTCAGTTGACTCATTCATATTGTAATATTAGGGAATAAAAAGGTTTGAAGAATCACCAACATTCTACTTTGATATACCTATCACAAAAGCTTCTGTTTACCCCGTTGTGCCATAGACAACTTCAGCCAACTTTGTTTACACTCATTTCAAATCACGTGATGTTCCCATTGAAAACACTTTCTTTTCGTGCAAGTTAAAAACTTCATACCTTGAAAAGCATGGTGCAAGTAACTGTATCATGAAGATAAAGAGATGATTCCCAAGTGTATGGTCACTTGACTTGAATTTGGTATAAACTACTTTCTCGTAATTTGTATCTTGGTTATAAACAGAGGTCGACAAAATGTGGAAACGGGGGAACACCTTTCCCAGGAAATTTTTGCAAGATTTATGGGCTGCAGGTAATAATACCTGAATTTTATGTCAGTGTCGAAACACGGCAGAACTGAGGCTTGTATCAAGAATTTGAAACAATTGCTTGTTCTAAGTAGTAGATTTCGTTCAGGTCAACCTTTTATTGAGCTGTTTGGGTGCTTTATGTGGCAAGGAAGTGCTGTTCGTTCCAAGGAAGGAATAAAGTGGCAACCGGGATGTGTATGTGCATTTTGGTTGCTCATCTTTCTGACGAAAGTCATGTGCCTTTATGCTGCTCACCTTCAGTTACTGTGCCTATTTTGAGCTACCTACCTAGCAATTATTCATTCTTAAACTTGTATGCAATATAAGTATCCGTTTTACGTTATGTTGAGCTTCAACTGTAACTTTTTGGTTTATGGATGTGTCCACGTTCACAGAGTAGCTTTTGAACTGTATTGCATACAACTTGCGCACGAAATCAAAAATTTTTAGCAGGAAGTTTGGAGGAAATTGTTGCCGTTCCCAGGAAGAAAAAAAGTTTTTCGGCCTCTGGTTGTAAAATTCTAAACATTTTGAAAATATGTTGCTTATGACTTTAACGGTATGAAATACTGGTTTAAGTATTTTAATGTTCTTTTGTAGTACAATTACGTTGGAGAAGTGGCAAATTACACTGCATCAGTTAGTGTCTTGTACGGTGGGAAAAAGCTTGATGCGATTACTGATACTAATGGTAAGATAATTGATAGAAAGCCCCTGATGTTTATCAAAATTGACGCTGTTAGCTAGGAACATCATCGTAACTTTTAGCTGTCTTAAGGCTTGTTGAAGCTTGCTGCAAGAAGCACTGATGATCACCAAATTGATATTTTTTTGTATATTAAGCGTCTAGCTTGGTCATGAATTTCACGAAGAAACGCAAACTATCTGTTGTTGGATTTAATGATGATGAAAAATTTCAAAATAATTGCTCTTAGGCAAAATTTACGTGGTTTTCAACTCAGAATAAGGTTTTTCAACCTGTCATGTTATACCCGTCAAGCATCGAAACGAAACTTTTATCGTCATTAATAAAAGGGACCAAAGGGAAAAATGTGCAATAGGTTCGAGCTTTGATGATTTTCTCAACTGTATTTTTTGGGACACCTTGCACTTCTTGAGTTTTCATATAAGTTAGGAATTTAGCCCAGGAATTATCGTTTTCTCTCCCCCCCCCTATCCTCTTCGATATATCTTTAGCATGTTTATTTTTCAATAGTTATTCTCTACAAATGCGATTATAAGCGAGATGACTGCAGCATTTGTTTGGATGCCCCAAAAATCTGGCAATGTGGTTGGTGTAATAAGAAAAGCTGCTCTGTTTCTGATGCTTGTAAGACTAACTGGATTAATGGATCGTGCCCTTCACCACCAAGGATTATAGATGTAAGCACTGCATACGTTAACTGTTGTTTGAAATACATACATGTTATTACTGAAACGTCTTTCCCAGAAATGGCCGTCGACACCTGTATCATTCTCTTCTCGCAAAATCTGTATGTCGCGCTGCTGTCATTCTTCTTTCAGTTCATTTTCTGATATCATCTACCCAAAAAGAGAACATTGAAAGATATCATGTTGAATCCTTGTGTGAGTTCATGTAGCTTACTGGCTGACCAAATTGATAAATGATGGGAAAGTCAGGAAAAATGTGATTGTGTGAATTTATTTGCACAAAAACTTTTTACCATGTTTTCATGGATCAGATTGGTTATAATAGACCTTTAAGCTATCCTACAAGAGAATCTGGCTGGAATACATTATTATTCGCGAGGTTCGATCGAGTAGGGTTAGAGCTTCTGTCACCGTTGTTCACAGTCGAAAATTTTCAGAATATAATCAGGTATCGTATGATTCAGATCCTGTTTTGAATAGCCAAAAGGTTTGTTATGCTGAATAATCGGGCAATACCCTACACATTGCTCAGGCCTTGAAGATAACGTGTTTTGGGTGTTTATATGAGATCCATAGCATTACAGCATGATTGCAGAAGAAACATTTTTTTCAGATGACAAAATTTTAGCTTGTTGATGTCTTATTCCTTCCAGTTCAACCCTAAAGCTGGAGCAATATTTGGAAATACCAAGCTGAAGATAGATGGAAGAGATCTTGGCACGACTGTCGGAGACGTTGCAAACGTAACCGTGGCTGGACAAAGTTGTCAATTTTTAACACATCTTTATGTGCCATCTAAAACGTATGTGGTTGTTATTCAAATAGTATACTTAGACTACGTTGACAGTTGACACGATACCAGCACAATTTGAAACAGTAAGAAATGCCCGGGTGGGTGGGGGAGGGGGGGGGTTACTACCATCTATAACGGTACCGGATATGCCCTTTTTGGGGTGCCTTTTTCAGGTAGAAAACATATTTACGGTGTCTTTTTTCTAAAGATCACCAAAAGGCATAATTTCGGGGTGTGAATTTAGAAGGATAACTCTTTAAAGAGCCATTGTCACCCAGGAACCTTTGCGCACCGTGGGGAGGAAAACATAACACAAACACAGCTTGCTTGCAGAAAGAGAGAAGATGCGGTGGCGACAACTTGTATGGATTATTGCAAAGGGAATTGAAAACGAAGGCAGATATCTAGATTTTACATCAAGAGTTTCGTTGAAATTCTTGTGGAGTATCTGCATCAAGCTTCGGTTCGGAGCCAGCTCGTATTTATGCAAACAACAGTGTTTGGTTCCTCTTTGCCTTCTCCATTGTGTCGCACTTGTAAAGGCAGACTCCCACGCTTTGATCAAAACAAATCCAGTGAATGAATCCTTTATCATATCAGCTTTAGCTATTATTCGTATTCAAACAGGTGGAACCAATGACTTCTACTGCAGTGCAAATCCATATTTTCCGCTTAGGCCAAATTTGATTTTCAGATAATCTGAAATTACAACATGCCCGCAAAGGAGCCTGGGTGACAATGGCTCTTTAAGGCATGAAGTTTGATCCTGATTTCATATATTTGGTTAGAATTCGTAATTTTTATCACAATCTTAGGGTACATATTTTGAATTGCCCATAGATCTTGGGGCATGGTTTTTGGAAAATTACTCACAAGTCAAAATTGTACAACCTCGTCATCGGCCTATTGAAATTACTCCCTGACGAAAAATGTGACAGATAGGCGAACGGTTCATACGAAAACAGCACATTTTTTGCCGGCAGATTTTGAAAATGGAACTCTAACCGGCACGTTTTGAGAACGGCATCGTGTGAAGTCTTGAAAAGGATGAAAACGGAATATTTTCGACGCTTTTGCAACGAGGTTGATCGGTTCTTTGGTTGTATCTATATGTCTTTGGCATCAAATTTTTGGGAAGATTGCAACGAGTTTTTACTGTCAAATTTCCCGTCAACGCTAGCTAAAATTTTGCTACTGTTACATTTTGCACCGTTTTCAAATTGTCCAAATGCTGTGTGAACAAAGTCTTATTTGCAAATTAGGAAAGTAAGTTGAAGAGACTGTCCTGTTAATTCGTTAGCCAGTTTAGGCACACTCAACCAATCAGCCTTGTTGCGCCGAATCAAGTTCGCGTCAATTCGGAGGATTCTCTCTCAGCAATCCCTGATAGGAAATAACATTATTTTTTCCTCGAATTTAGCAGAAAAGCTCCTTTACCAGCTGGAAATTGAACTAGGATGCTTCATTGCTATTAGGCCTTGCCCTTGAATCAAAACTGTCACGTCTGATATTGCAAATGCTATAATCGAACCTCTTAACATATGCAATAACTGAGAAATGATTTGTAGGATGGCAGGAATACCACAACACGACGGAAAACGACAGCAAATATCTTGCTTACGTCTTTCTATTGTTTCACAGAGTTTACTGCAAGACTGTTAGCGTTGAGAACCCTGCCTCAGGATTTGTACAGATGTTTGTAAAGTTTGGAGAGAAAATGATTCGAATCAAATCATCTCTCTTGTTTGATTACAAGGTAAATATTCACTAACTGTTTCTCGAGAAGGGCTTAAACACGAGGATTTGTGTATCGCCTTCACACTACTGCAGTTGACAATAACGCTAGAGTTGACGGATAGGTGCTTTTCATCACGATTCTTGAAATAATAAGGTTCAACCAAACATATCAATGAAAATCCCAAGAGATACAAATGATAAGGGCGAACAGCTCCGTATACCGTTATCTTCAGCGTTATTGTTTGTAGTCATTTCAAAAGGAGTCGAACTAAAAGCCATTGGCGAAATTTAGAAATAAAAATACTCTATGTAATTTTTGTACCGAAAATAAGTGACATAAGTGGCTGATTGAAATGCTTCAAACGTTGTTCTGGTGCTAAAAGACTAACCTACGTTATGAGTATTTTCGTAGTATTTTTCGTCGCGGTAAATTTCCTGAATTAAGGATTTTGACGGAAAGTGCATGCTTGAAATCCTCAAAAAGTTGTCCAAAAGAGGGGATCGATTTAAAGCCATTGCAGATCTTCAAAACAACGAGGAGCATGCAAAGGAACATCTGGCAAATTCGTTCCTTTAAAGCAATTGTTAACATGTGTAGCCATAATAATAAATAATAATAATAATCTATATTTATACAGGTAAACTTGGTCAGCTTGCACAGAAGCTGCTATCATTCAAGGTCCTGTTAAAATTAGAATTTTATTAAAATTTTATTTACCTGCAACAACGGCATTACTTAACTGTTTGCTACTTTTATAAAGAAGACTTTTCTATTCGAAATATTCACAAATTTTAGCTTAGCATTTTTAGCCTACGCGTAGACCCATTATCCCAAAGGAGGAAAGGGTCTACGAAACAAAGAGCAAAAGCTTGCTACTGAGGTTTCTAGATTTCTGGAAACTTAATTTATGCAGTCTTTGTTTCAACCATATAAATATTTCTATTTCTATGGTTTCAACGCGCTTCACAAATTATTTGAAAAGGGGATTAGAATGATTAATTGGGCGGCCGTAGCAAACCTTTGCTCTTTGTTTCGTAGACCCTTTCCTCCTTTGGGATAATGGGTCTACGCGTAGGCTAAGCATTTCATGATGCTTTGCATTTTGTAACCAAATGACAGGCCCTGTTGTTAAAATTGAGCATTAGCTCGGTAATTACTGGCTGCCCACTTGAAATGGTAACTATTATTCTATGGTTGATATTCCTCATCTAGGAACCTTCGGTAAACAGCTTTGAACCGACGAAAGGCCCTTGTTCCGGAGGAACAGAATTAAGCATTCATGGCACAAACCTTCACGTTGGTGATTCAGTCACTGTTACAGTAGCCGGAAACCCATGCAATTCAAATAAAAGGTGAGATCTTTTGTAATCGAGGCTTAGAAAGAGAAGCTGAATTATTTTATCCATAAAGGACAAATGTTATTCATGACGAATGAAGCATAGTTAATACGTTTTACTTTTTGCCAGCATTTTTCGTATTTTTGTCGAAGAAATTGAAAATACAAATAAGCTGCTAGTTCGTAGTGTAATGGCGTCATCTTGTACAAAGTCGGTNATCCTGATTTCATATATTTGGTTAGAATTCGTAATTTTTATCACAATCTTAGGGTACATATTTTGAATTGCCCATAGATCTTGGGGCATGGTTTTTGGAAAATTACTCACAAGTCAAAATTGTACAACCTCGTCATCGGCCTATTGAAATTACTCCCTGACGAAAAATGTGACAGATAGGCGAACGGTTCATACGAAAACAGCACATTTTTTGCCGGCAGATTTTGAAAATGGAACTCTAACCGGCACGTTTTGAGAACGGCATCGTGTGAAGTCTTGAAAAGGATGAAAACGGAATATTTTCGACGCTTTTGCAACGAGGTTGATCGGTTCTTTGGTTGTATCTATATGTCTTTGGCATCAAATTTTTGGGAAGATTGCAACGAGTTTTTACTGTCAAATTTCCCGTCAACGCTAGCTAAAATTTTGCTACTGTTACATTTTGCACCGTTTTCAAATTGTCCAAATGCTGTGTGAATATAGTCTTATTTGCAAATTAGGAAAGTTAGTTTAAGAGACTGTCCTGTTAATTCGTTAGCCAGTTTAGGCACACTCAACCAATCAGCCTTGTTGCGCCGAATCAAGTTCGCGTCAATTCGGAGGATTCTCTCTTAGCAATCCCTGATAGGAAATAACATTATTTTTTCCTCGAATTTAGCAGAAAAGCTCCTTTACCAGCTGGAAATTGAACTAGGATGCTTCGTTGTTATTAGGCCTTGCCTTTGAATCAAAACTGTCACGTCTGATATTGCAAATGCTATAATCGAGCCTCTTAACATATGCAATAACTGAGAAATGATTTGTAGGATGGCAGGAATACCACAACACGACGGAAAACGACAGCAAATATCTTGCTTACGTCTTTCTATTGTTTCACAGAGTTTACTGCAAGACTGTCAGCGTTGAGAACCCTGCCTCAGGATTTGTACAGATGTTTGTAAAGTTTGGAGAGAAAATGATTCGAATCAAATCATCTCACTTGTTTGATTACAAGGTAAATATTCACTATCTGTTTCTCGAGCAGGGCTTAAGGCGGATTTACACTAGACGAATATATTCGCGCGAAGCGAATTTTTCGATCCGAATTTTTCGCTTCGAATATTTCTTTTGATTTCCACTATGCGAAATTTTAGCGCCAAAACAAGGAAAACATGGCGGCTGATAAAACCAAATTATACTACATAAGATAAAATAAAGTTTTTTGACAGCTTGCGTCTAATCTTTAGAGGCAAAGAAGCGAATGTCACATCGGCCTACCGTTATTTCATCTTCCAAATCGTCATCTGCAATATCTACTTGTGATTCTCCTGC